>BMAC01000197.1:1300022-1344303 GCA_014905375.1 Phtheirospermum japonicum
AATTACAATACGCTTGATAAATTGAACATGTTAATCATATCGAATAATAATTAAATAATATTTTTTTTGCAGAGAGTTCAAAAATATAAATAAAACATATCTAATGTGATTAATTGAACATATTAATCCTATTTGATAGCGAATTTAAAAAAAAAAATCCCAAGCAACGATCTCTTCTACTATTATTTATTTTATAAGATCAAAGATACACTCATAACAAACATAAAATAACTATGTGGTGATTAAAAGATAATAAGTAAAAGATAAATAAATAAATTAGATTGCAAAAATAAATAAATTATCAGATTTCAATATTAAAAGATAAATAAATAAATTAGATTGCAAAACTTGAAAGATAATAATCAATAACTATCAAATAAACCTAGAATCACCATTAAAAGAATTTATGTTGTTTTTAATTCACATATGTTTTAAGTAAAATCCTACATATCAATTAAAATTCCTACATGTCAATTAACATTTAGTCAAAACAGCCTACAGATAAAGAGTAATTTGTTTTTTTTTAAAAGCATATATTTGTTTTTAAGCAAACTACCACATATCAATTAAATTACCATATATCAAATAACATTTAGTCAAAACATTCTATAAATAAAATTTTGACTTTTTTTCTTTAAAGAAAATATATTTTAATGGATGAATTATTAGTCATCCGGTCAAATAAATCCCAACTAAAAATGGTTTCATAGTTTACATAATACATAGTTTATGTAATTCATCTCTCTTATTATATTTTCATATCATAAAGTTGTTTAAAAGATAATTAACTATTTTAGTGACTAAACTTGACAAAATTGACACTTAAAAAACACCCAAAAAAAGACAATTTGAAAACAAATTCATTTTAATTATTTGAAAACAATTCATTTTAATTATGAAAATTATAAAAATAACTTTGACAAAGAATTCACTCAAAATGCAAATTTGTGTTAAATCTGATTAACACATAAAGTGACGTTATCACTTAAAAAACACCCAAAAAAAGACAATTTGAAAACAAATTCATTTTAATAATGAAAATTATAAAAATAACTGTCACTTCTAAAACATGAACACGAACAAATTGAAAGCCAACTTGAAAACAAATTCATTTTAATTACGAATATTAAAAGAATAACTTTGTCACTTCTAAAACATGACCAAATCAGATTAACACATTTCCTAATAAAGTCATAATAAACAACAAATCAAATTAACACATTTCCTAATAAAGTCATAATATCCGCAAATTAGATTAGCACACATTTAATTTTTCACAGATTAACACATTTCCTAATAAAGTCATAATATACGCAAATTAACACATTTCTTAATCTTATTATAAAATCCACGCATATCTACGCACAGAGATAAATAAGAATTAAATCTCAAAATACATCTACGCACATCTATAGAACATCTACGCACATCTACGCTCTCAGAATTAAATCATGCACATCTACGCTCTCAGAATTCATCCAGATTAAATCTCAAATACAGATAAATAAGAATTAAATCTCAGAATTAAAAACAAATCTCATCTACGCCCAGAAATTCAGAAATGCCAGAAATCTTCAGAATACATAAATCTACACAGATAAATAAGAATTAAATCTCGCTCTCAAAATTCATCCAGATTAAATCTCAAATACAGATAAATAAGAATTAAATATTAAATCTCAGATTAAATCTCAATGAATTCATCCAAATTAAATCTCAAATACAGATAAATAAGAATTAAATATTAAATCTCAGAATCATCCAGATTAAATCTCAATAAACAAATCTCATCTACGTCCAGAAATTCAGAAATGCCAGAAATCTTCCCATCTACGCAGATTAAATCTCAAATCAGAATACATCCAGAATACATAAATCTACACAGATAAATAAGAATTAAATCTCAGAATAAAAACAAATCTCATCTACGCCCATCTACGCAGATTAAATCTCAAATCAGAATACATAAATCTACATAGATAAATAAGAATTAAATCTCAGAATTAAAAACAAATCTCATCTACGCCCAGAAATTCAGAAATGCCAGAACTCAGAATTCTATCTATCTCAGAATTAAATCTACGCAGAACTAATGCCAGAATTAAATCCGCATCCGAATTAAATCTCAGAATTAAAATAAAAACAAATCAGCAGAATACATCCAGAATTAAAAATATAATATAACAAAATTTATTTATATAAATCGGAAACAAAAAAAAGAGGAGAGAGAGAGAGAGGTTGGTATGCGGGTATGCGAGAGAATGAATATTTCTAACCCTAAAAAAGCTCTATTATATACCTAGACCAAAAATTATAAAAGAAAGTAAAAAATACCTATTTTTTACAAATTGACACATAAGATTTATGATTTATAAGGAAGAGGCATGTGTAAAATGGAGGCATAAGGACTTAACACCTCAGCGAGGTGTCAACATAATTAACTAATAGGAGGGATATTGTTCATGCATGGGAGGCCGTGGTGATCGCCCGGGGTTTAATTTTGTTTATATATATTATTGTCATTGGTGTTGTTGGTTGTATACCATCGGATGTTGACGTGGGTTACGGCACCGACTGGGAGGTGTTGTCCCTCCAATAGCGGGTTTTCATTTTTTTTTCTAAAAATGTGATAGGGTGTCACGTGATTTTATTTAAGTTTTCAAAATAATTTTCAAAAATGTGACGGTGGTAATTGCTTATTTGGAACCTTGGCGAAGTGACGCGATGCATATAGATCACTTGTTTGAGAATTAATATCAAATATAAAAAATTGAAACTAAGTTTTGAATTATTCCAATACTCCATAGACCCGTTTGAGATTTAGTATCAAATATAGAGTTTGATACTAAATTTTGAATTGTCCCATTTTTGGACAGTTTGAGAATGTGACTTGTAGTATGGTTATCTTATGTGTATATTTTTTTTAAGTTTTAAAATTTCGGTTTCTGCATCTCTCTAATTGTTCTCGGGTGCACTGAAATATACGTGCACTACGAGAACTGAGGGGAGATGCTGCCGAAATTTTGAATCTAAAAAAATGCATATTTTAAAATAATACATACTATTAAATGTCACGTTCTTGAATGGGATAGAAGACTTACCAATTATAACTCGAATTACTCATTCTTATCGTAATGCTGCCGAAATTTTGCCAACTTCTTTAATTCTAGAACACGCTTAACACTCAAAAATCTTAGGATGGCTGATGATCGTAGTTGGATGTACAAATGGAATATTTTAGGATTTCTAGAACACGCTTAACACTCAAAAATCTGGCAACCGTATAATATTAGGATGAGTTCCGATCGTAGTTGGATGTACGAGCGAATCAACGACGGCTATTTATCCTCAAAATTCGTGGATGGACTTGAGAGTTTTATTATATTTGCGCAAGCACATTTCGCTCATAAGGATGGACAGAGACTGAAATGTCCTTGTAATCGTAGTAGATGTAGGAATAGAATCTACCTGGACGTCGATGAGATTAAGTACCACCTGGTGAAACACGGGTTCATGCCGAATTACTATAGATGGATTTACCACGGAGAAACCCGGCTCGCCACCTCTGGACGCCATCACGATTTTCATGCTTGAGGACCCTCTTACATCCCTTCTGAAAAAAATCAAACGCGTACATTAATATGGTTCAAGATGCAGCTGGTCCCGATTTTAACGTGGTGACCGATATAGAAGAGTCGCCGAATGCTGAGGCTCAAAAATTTTACGACATGTTGAAAGCTGGAAATCAGCCATTGTATCCGGGGTGCGAAGCACATACTCAGTTGTCATTAGTTTCCCGTCTCATGAATTTGAAATCAGAGAATCACATGTCTCAAAAGTGTTATGATCAATTGAGTGAATTAATCAAGGAGATTGTACCGAAAGACAATCTCGTACCGGATAACTTCTACAACAGTTAGAAGTTGTTAAGGGGTATGGGCTTACCGGTCGAGAAGATAGACTGCTGCAAGAATAATTGTATGATCTACTGGAGAGACGATTCTGATTCGACAAGTTGCAAATTCTGAATGAACCTCGGTTTAAACATGTTTCTCACGGAAAAACAAAACGACAAAAGGCTCGTGTCGAGTACAAAAAGATGTACTATTTTCCATTAACATCTCGTCTGCAGAGGTTGTACGCATATAATGCCACAACGAAAGATATGAGATGGCATGTTGAACACGTGGTTGAAGACAATGTTATGCGCCACCCATCCGACTCAGAAGCTTGGAAACATTTCAACGAGACTAATCCAAGTTATGCGACTGAAAGTCGAAATGTGATATTGGGTCTTTGTACAGATGGTTTTCAACTATTTGGAAGTTTTGGAGCACAATACTCATCGTGGCCCGTCATAGTCACACCTTACAACTTGCCTCCTTGGATGTGCATGAAAGAACAGTTCATGTTCCTGAGCGGTCTTGTACCAGGGCCAAAGAATCCAAAAGACAAACTTGATGTGTTTTTGCAACCTCTAATCACCGAATTAAATCAGTTGTGGACGGTTGGGGCTCCCTCGTACGATATATCTAAGAAACAAAGTTTTCAATTGTGAGCAGCCCTTATGTGGACAATCAGCGATTTCCCTGCGTATTCTATGTTGTCCAGATGGAGTACGAATGGTCAAAAAGCTTGTCCTTACTGTATGGAACGGTCAGAAGCCTTCACTCTTAAGTGCAATGGGAAGCAATCGTGGTTCGAAAATCACCAAAAATGTCTTGAGCATGATCACCATTTTCGAAAAGATAAACGACGATTTCGAAAAAGAAGATCTGTCGAGTCTCCACCACCGGAAGTGCGTTCAGGGATAGAAGTTTTGGCAAAAATAGAAAGATTGGGGCTTCTACAAGTCACTGAACTGGATGCATCAGCACTCGTTAATATGTAAATATCCCGAACGCCTGGTTGGAGAAAACGAAGCATTTTCTGGGATCTGCCATATTGGAGGACAAATCTAATTCGTCACAATTTAGATGTTATGCACATCGAAAAAATGTGTTTGACAATGTTTTCAATACGGTGATGAATGTCAAAGGGAAGACCAAGGACACGCATAAATCTAGGTAAGAGTTGAATGAGTATTGTAATCGCTCAGAGTTGGCGCCAGATGGGTTAGGAAAGTGTCCTAAAGCCTATTACACACTTGATAAGCCATCGAAAGCTGTCGTTTGCGATTGGGTCAAATCTCTTCGATTTCCAGATGGGTATGCATCAAATTTGGGGCGTTGCATCGACAAGAAGGAATCTCGTTTGATCGGGATGAAAAGTCATGATTGTCATGTATTCATGTAGAGGCTGATACCAATAGCCTTTTGTGAACTGCTTCCTCCGAACGTGTGGAAGGCTCTAACCAAATTGAGTTTTTTTTTCAAGGATCTCACTTCAACAGTCATTCGCACCGAAGATATGAGTCGACTTGAACGTGACATTCCGTTAATATTGTGTCAACTGGAACTGATCTTCCCTTCAAGTTCTTTTGACTCGATGGAGCATCTGCCCGTTCATCTTGCGTATGAAGCTAGAATTGCTGGCCCAGTACAGTATAGATGGATGTACCCGTTCGAGAGGTATCTTCACAAACTAAAGAACAGCGTGAAAAATAAGGCGAGTGTTGAAGGGTCGATAGCAAACGCATATCTGGTTGACAAGGCATCAAATTTTAGTTCGTACTATTTTGAAGATCACGTTTCAACTAAAAGAATAAATTTGCACAGAAATGATGACGGTCAAAATTGTGTGGATGACGGTGATGAAATTCCCTCGGTGTTAAGAAATGTGGAGAGATGTTTGGTACAAAGGGAAAAAGATTTCTTAGCGAAACAGAATACAACGCCGCAAGGATATACGTGTTGCTAAATTGTGTGGAGGTCGAAGAATATGTTAGGTATGAATACTCATTCCAATTTATAATGTCAATTTATACATATATATAAATGTACTAATACTTTTTTCCTCAATTGGGTAACATTATATGTAGTATTTACACGAAGAGCATTCAACGTCTCCAACCAAATTGGACTGATGATAGGATCAATGAACAATTGGAAAATGAATTTGACAATTATTTCAAACATTATGTAAGACGTTCGATATCGAGATGCATATATAATTATGGTATCTATTTATATAATATATTTCCAAAATTAAAAATAATTTGTCAATGTCATAGGCTAGAGATCGTTCGTACAATGTGATCGACGAGAACATTAGGAGTCTAGCTTAAGGTCCATCAAGATGTGTGAAAATGTATACCGGATGTAAGATAAATGGTTATAGATTTCACACGTTGGAGCACGGATCTAACAAAGTAACATCGAGCAGTGGAGTATGTATTAAAGGGTCAACTTATGGGGCAACCGAATATGATTATTATAGTCGTCTCATAGAAATTGTGCAGCTCGAATACACCGGGCGAATGGAGAAAAACACACTATTGTTCAATTGCGAATGGTTTGATCCAACAACTGCAGGCATAAAAGTCCATCCAAATTATAAGATTATCGATATCAATCATAAGCGTAGGTTCAATCGATATGAACCTTTTGTACTTACTTCCCATGCTGCACAAGTATAATATTGTGCATACCCAAGTTTGAGACGAGACAAATTGGACTGGTGGGTAACGTGTAAAATCAAGGCGAGATCAAATATTGATTTTATCGAGCCTCTACCAGAAGAATCATTTCAAGAGGAAGCTATAGATACACGCAGTCCGATTCGACTCGACGATGTCGATTTTCAATTGCACGATCTCAATGATAATTACGTGGAGGAACTTGGTAACGAGACAAATGATGATACAGAAGAAGACTTACTTACCGATCAAGATACAGATCAAGATACGGATGAAGATGAGTTAGGTCTTACCTTTAATAGTGAAATTGATTAGTTTGGTTGAAATATATGTAATTTATTCTTATTGTAAAACACACTTTTTTTATAACTGTTTTTTTTTAATTTGGATTTATTAATACGTTTGGTATATAATATATACTGGTATTTTGTAAAATYCTCGTATTATTATCTAATAATTTTATCAGATGTCGTTGCGTCGAGTTTCCGGTAGCGTGGGTCGATCAGATACTCCTTCGGCTAATCGTTTAGCTGATTTCGACACCGACACATGGGTCTCGGTACTGATCATTCAGCGCAGACACCTTATCAGACCCCGACGTCGCATACACCATCACAGACCCCGTCCGACGCGGGTACATCACGACGGCAGTTGGTCCCACCGCAGAGGGGTGGAGTTCTGGTTTATATTGCAGGGAAGAAGTAAGTAAAATCAATGATTTTTAAAATTGTAATTATCATTATGATTAAATTATATTCGTAACAAAAAAAAAAACACAATTTGAATACAGGCTGCACAGCAGACAGGGCAAGGTGGCCCACTATACTCCGGGAGATTTTTGAGAAGGATCTCCATCCCGCCGGGTGGTGCTATAAGGCGGTCCCTAAGGAGACTAAGGAGTTCTGGTGGGAGATGTTTAAGGTAATTATTATTTTATGTCCAAATTTTTTAATATTTACCGTAAATACACAATCATATATATGTATCAATTGAATTGTAATTATTATTTTATTTTTGCAGGAGTTTTGTTATTGGGACCCGGAGGAGTATAGTGATGGACAGATACAGGCTGCATTTTTTTCGATGATCGGGGAGATGTACGGGAGGCAGCTTAACGAGTATAAGCAGTATATTGCCGCCCATGTGGTGGGAGGCCCGAGATGCCTCCTCGAGGAGGTCTATAGGTAAACGATTCTGTTATATGTTTTCTTATTAAATTAGAATTTTTTATTTATAACATATAATTTATACCATCTTATATATCATGCATCTCAACTAGGGCTTGGAAGGTCGAGTGGGATAAGCCCGAGAACAAGGGCCAAATCCGAGCAGTGCAGCCGGAATAGGAGGAGCGAGCCTGCTGGGCCGGGTACTGGGATGTCGAAGCACACGGGGGGGGGGGGGGGGGGGGGCGGAGGGGTAGATCTAGTATCGATTATACTTTGGATATTGTAAGTAATTTTAGAATATAATAATATAATATTTATTTGTTTAATTTTAATGTTAATTATTTGAAAATTCTATTTGGATACAGGAGCGGGAGACGGGTGAGCCGGCTAAGGTGTACGATCTTTTTGTATGTACGCACCAAAAGAAAGACGGCGCGTGGATCGATATGAGATCTAGTATTATTAATGTGAGTCTCTTTCTTATTTTTAACTTATTCTTTGATTTTAATGTAGAATTTTAATAATAAGTTGTATTTCAGGAGGAGTACGAGCGACAGCTGACCCAGGAAAAGGAACGTGCGTCTTCCTAGGAGGCGAGTAGCGAGGTTGACCCTGACCAGGTTTTCTTAGGCATCGTCGAGTCGAGCAAGGAACGACATTACGGCACCGGCGCGTATGGGAAGGTGGTGGCTGCTGCGAAGGGTTTTTTCACAGGCCGATCTTCTTCCACCTCCTCCCAGGCTTATAGGACCTACGTCAGAGAGCTCGAGGCGCGGCTCTAGGCTCAAACGGTGGAGCTCGAGGCGATGCAGCAACAATATGCCGAGTCTGAGCGACGACGTGCGGAGGAGCATGAGGAGCAGCGCCTGCAGCGGGAGGCAGAGCGTGAGGAGCAGCGCCGGCAGCAAGAGGCATTTCAGGAGCAGATGGATGCCCAGATGGCTGACCTGTATGCTCGTTTCCAGCAGTACCCCCATTCCCATCCATAAGACAGTTTGATTTTTATATAAATTTTGTTACTGTGTCGAACACATGTAATAATCTTTAAATTTTCAAATATTTTTATAATAAATGGTTTATTTATTTGTCTTTTCATTAATGATCTTTTTCGAATTTTTGGAGAATTTTAATAATTGAACAGGAATTAAAATTAAAATTGAAAATTAAAAATTATTAAAAAAAAATAAAAACCGAGGGGAAAATCCCTAGGAAATCCCTCGGAAAAACCAAAAAGAAAACTATTAAAAAATAAAAACTGATGGGAAATTCCCTCGGAAAAATAAAAACCGAGGGAATCGTCTGCCCTCGGTATTCCGAGGGAAAATACAGCCCTCGTTTTTTTCTGAGGAACTCTCCCCTCGGTTTTCCGAGGGAACGCTCCCCTCGGTTTTCCCTCGGTGTTTCCGAGGGTTGTACGGGGATTTTTTCGAGGGATGAGACCCTCAGATTTTCCCTCGGTTTAAAATTTCCGAGGGAATATTTCTCTCGGAAAAATCTACCGAGGAGGGTTTTTCCGAGGGATTTTTCCCTCGGTTTTGCCCAAAACTGAGGGATTTTGGAAAACTGCTTGTATTTTTGTTGTGAAAGGAATGCTGCTTAATTTAGTTTGTTCTGAGGTTAATTTAACTTCGGTTCCTAGACACACATGGTGGATAGATTCCATTGCAACAACTCACACCAGCGTGTCTATGCAGGGTTGCCTCCATTGTTGAAAGCCAAGTGATGGTGAAAGATACATCTGTGTAAGCCATGGAAAAACAGTTGAAGTTGAAGCAATATGAAAATTTAGATTATTGTTAAAGACTGGATATTATTTGGATCTTGGAGAGACATTTGATGTTCCGTCACTTAAGCGAAATTTGATTTCTATTTCTATTTTGGATAAACTTTGTTATTCTTATTTATTTGGAAGTGGAAAATTTAGTATGTTTCATGATTCAAAATTGGTTGGTTCTGGTTCTTTATCAAGTTAGATAATCTTTACTTACTATATATTATTGCTTCGTTTAATAAATCTCTGCTTCTTCACACACGAGGTGTGAAATGAAAATTAACTAATAAGAACTCAGCTACGTTATGGCACAAGAGACTAGGTCATATCTCCAAACGGAGAATTGAAAGAGTTGTGTCTAATGAAATTCTCGATCCTTTAGATTTTACAAATTATGAGATTTGTGTTAATTGTATTAAGGGAAAACAAACCAATAAAAAGGATATTTGTAGCCAACAGGACTTTAGACGTCTTAGAACATACGGATACTTATGGGCCATTTCCTACAGTTGCATGGAATGGTCAACAATATATTATGACGTTCATAGACATTTTTCTAGATATGGATACATATATCTCATTCATGAAAAGTCATAGTCATTGGACGTGTTCAAATCCTTTAAGGCTGAAGTTGAGAATCAACTCAATAAAAATATAAAAGCGTTAGATCTGATCGTGGTGGTGAGTACTATGGTAGATATGACGGATCAGGTGAACAACGTCCAGGACCATTTGCTAAATTCCTAGATGAATGCAGTATCGTCCCACAGTACACCATGTCGGGTTCACCCACTATGAATGTTATTGCTGAAAGGCAAAATAGCACTACAAAAAAAACAGATTCGCCGACGGTCATATCTGTTGGTAAGTGCCGTCGATGAAACATTTATCGGTAATTTCAATTGTCGATGGATATTTGACCCATCAGAAAATCCCGATGGCTTTTCGATGTCCATTTGCCGCCGGTAAGCTCCCATCGCGGCCCTAATACGCTCCTCAACCTGTCGCTGGAGTCGCTGCTCGAAGTCCATCTACGCATGCTCCTGTGCCTCATGCATCCTCTGCAACTCATCCTGATACTGCGCTTGTGCATTACGCAACCTCTGTAACTCCTCCTGATGCCTCGTCTCAGCCTCCTCGAACTGCGTCTCCAGCTGCTCCAGACGAGGATCAACCTGCTGGGATGACGTAGAGGTGGAGCCTGTATCAAATTCCTTGGCGAGCGATCCTGTCCCAAATCTTCGACCCTTCTTGGGCCTGACAACAAAGAGGTAGACGTCGTTCGGGTCGAAAAACGTGCCAGACTCCTGTGATGTAGCACGTCTGCTCTCCAAAGTAGTATGAACCTCCGTCTGATAGATAAAACAAAATCATTAATTATTTTCATGCATAATAATGACAAAAAAAAGTTAATATATAAATTAATTTGAGTTTAAAAATTAAATAAACTTACAACTATCCGCTGAGATTTGGGGTCCGTAAACGAGTCATTTCCTCTCTGATGTAGACTCAGTAGAAGCTCGTACGCAATGGGTTCCCTACCCGTCTCCTCCCGCTGTAACAATTAATTTATTATTTTATCATATATATATTATTTGAATTATAAAATTTTAAATTTATATATATAACTTACGATGTTATCTCGTATGCGATTCGCCCCCCGAGACCCGCCTCTATGCTTAGATATCCCAGTACCAGGACCCTCTGGCTCGCTCATCTAGTTTCTGCTAGCCCTCCGTGACCTCTCAATCTCCTCTGGCCTTGCCCACGCCTCCTGCCAAGCCCTCCTGTTCTGCTCGTCGATAGATGTCGGTATCTCTTCACGGAGATCATACGCCTGCTGCCACTCATTAAGATGGCTACACCAAGCATAAGACATAGATACGTAAAATCCTTGGCAAATGGCATCATCAGAATATCGCCTTCGGTCACAATAACATGAACTCTACAATAAAGCATATTTAAGACAACATAAAATAAGTAATTAGTTACACAAATGTAAAAATATGTAATGCAATAAATTAAGTTTGTATATAATGTAAATACCTGGATCAGAGGCCACCACGTGTCAAAATGATCCTGAGGAATATGCCTATACCTCCATCCAACTGGGTGCACAGGAGCCTCGAGAATCCGTCTAAGAATAGCAGGTAAATCTGAAGAGCTACTCCGCACTCTAAAAATATATAAATTAAAATAAATTTTTTTAGAAGTTGCTTACAATTCGTAACGATATAATTATTAATATTAAATACTATAATAATTACCTCCAACTGACAATATAAACAAGGATGCCTCTAGAAAGTCAACAACACTCATCATAAAGAGGAGGGCTCTCCGGTACAGTCTCACGAGGAGTCGGTCCATCCAGATCTACGTCGTCTAAACCATCGATAAAATCATTAGAGGTCGTCAACACAACTGGCTGTGACGATGAGGAGTCAAAAAAACCAGAACCCAAGGGTCCAGATGATCATAAATGACCACCTGATCCTAAACAACCACCTGATCCTGAACGACCAACAGTACCCTTCCCCCTCATCTAAACGACCTCAAACACATTTAAATTAAATTAATAACAATTAAAACTCAAAAATTATATTATTTTTCAAATTCTAATTAATTATATAATATTATAACCTTAACCGACACAAGTTACAAACTAATCGTCGTCGTTTGTCTCTTCTTTGCTTATAAACTCATTTTTTGTATCATCGAGAAGTTCGGCATCGGCATCATTGACAAGTGGATCAGTAAGTTAGAAATCAACATCCTCCAATTGGATTACACCATGCGTTTCAGCAACATTCTCTTAAAATAATTGCTCAAGCATTCGCTCTTCTATGAAATATATTGTTGATCTCGCCTTAATCTTCCAAGATGGCAACCAGACGACCATGTCTCATCTCAAACTCGGATACGGGCAATAATAAACTTGAGTAGCTTGGGCCAAAAGTATGAATGGCTCGTAACGATTGAATCCACGCTTATGATTAACATCGACAAGCTTATAATGAGAGTGCACTCTTGTGGCTGTTGGAGTCAGAGCAAACCACTCGCATTTGAACAAGAGTGTGCTTACAGACCCCGAATATTCAAGTTTGACAATCTCTACCAAATGACCGTAATAGTCATATTTATCTTCTCCATAAGTTGGTCCTTTTATATAAACCCCTATGTTCGATGTAGATTGTTCTGATCCATATGAAATCATGTGAAATCTGTATCCATTTATCTTGCAGCCATTGAATGTAGCCACACAACGCGATGGACTGAATGTTAGACTCTAAATGTAATTATTGGTTACATTATTCAAGGGATCCCGAACCTATAATATATGACGTAAAGTTATATTATCCAAATACAAATACGTAATGTATGTATATAAACAAACCTCACAAAATTTGACTCACGTAGTTTTCAAACCAAATGGGAAATTCATTTTCTAATTTTCCATTTAATTCTTCATCTGAAATGTTTGGTTGTTGGCGTTTAATGCCCTCCGTGAAAAGGCTGCATATTTAACGAAGTAAAATATTGTTATAATCAATTATATCAAGTAATACGTAAAATATTGTTTATTATCAATTATACTGGCTAAGATCCTCGAGTTCGTCATAATTTAGTAATATATATTTTCTCGTCGCATCAAACTCTTAATCTGACAACCATTTCTTTCCTGCTACGGATGAGAAGGGTTCACCATGATTTTTGAATAATAATGGAATCTCATCATCGTCGTCTCCGTCATTCTGAACGTCTTTACGCTTCAAGTTTGTTCTTCTAGTGGAGACTTTATCTTCAAAGTAGTACGGACTAAAAGTTGACGCCTCTTCAATTAGATAAGCAGTTTCTATCGAGCCTTCGACACTTGATTTATTCCTCACACTATTTTTAAGTTTACGAAGATATCTTTCGAAAGAATACAACCACCTATACTGCACTAGACCAGCAATTCTTGCCTCATATGGTAAGTTGATCGATAAATGCTCCATCGAGTCGAAAAAACTCGGGGGAAAGATCTTCTCAAGTTGGCACAAAATCAGAGGAATATTTTTTTTTCCAAACGAGCCATATCACATGTTTCGATAACTCTTGCACTCATGTCTTTGAAGAAAAAACTCAACTCTGTTAGGTCTTTCCAAATTGGATTGGGGAGTAGTTCTCAAAAAGCAATCAGAATTAATCGTTGCATAAACACATGACAATCATGACTCTTCATCCCATGCAATCTCAATTCGTTCATATCGACACAGTGTCCAAAACTTGAAGCGTACTCGTCTGGGAATTTAAGAGTCTTAACCCATTCACACAAAGCAATTTTTGACTTTTTATCGAGTGTGTAAGAAGCCTTGGGATACTTTTCCGAGTCATTAGACCAAATCGATGGATGAAAACAATAATCGTTCACCTCATCTCTTGATTTCGATGTATCTTTTTTCTTCCCCTTCACATTCATGACCGTGTTGAATACATTATCGAACACATTCTTCTCAATGTGCATTACATCTAAGTTATGACGAATTAAATTTGTGCTCCAGTACGGAAGATCCCAGAAAATACTTATTTTCTTCCACCCGCTTGTCTTTGTGATTTGAGCATTAACACGTTCTGCTTCTAGCTAAGTGACCTTCAGAAGCCCAAGTCTATCTATCTCAGCCAATATCTCTACTCCTGAACAAAAGTTTTTTTTGTCTTTTCGAAAGAGATGATCATGTTCTAGAAACTTCTGGTGGTTATCAAACCAAGATTGGTTTCCGCTACACTTTAGAGTAAATGCATCAGATCGCTCCATTCAATATGGACAAGCAGTTCGACCGGCCGTACTCCAACTCGAAAACATGGAGTATGCGAGAAAATCACGAATTGTCCACAGTTGTTTCAACTCTGCAATTAGAGGTTGTAGGAAAATATTTAACTTGTCCTTATGGTTTTTGGGGCCTGGAACAAGAACACTTAGAAACATATATTATCTTTCATACACATCCAGGGCGGCAAGTTATAAGGTGTGACTATTATCGGCCACGATGAGTATTGCGAGCCTAAAATACCAAAAGGTTGAAATCAATCTATGCATAGACTCAATCTGACGTTTCAAGCTTGGGCGGCGAACTCTGGATGAGTTTGATCAAAATGTCTCCAAGCCTCTAAATCTGACAAGTGATGCATGACACCATCGTCGACTACGTGTTCAACATGCCACAACATATCTTTTGCTGTAGCCAGAGATGCGTACAATCTTTGCAAATGTGGAGTCAAGGGAAAGTAGTACATCTTCTTGTACGCAACTAATTCGGACTTACGTCATTTCGCGCCTCCCTGCTTCGCAGGTTTGAACGGGGTTCTTTAGAGTACTTGCAACTATCGAGTTTGCAATCATCCTTCCAGTAGATCATACAATTATTTTTGCAGCAATCTATCTTCACCACTGGTAAGCCCATACCCCTCAATAGCTTCTTACTTTCTTAAAAATTATCTGCAACTTTATTGTTTTCAGGCACAATCTCTTTAACTAGATCAATGAATTGGCCTTAACACTTATGAGAAATTCCATTTACTGACTTTAAATTCATAAGATGGGCAACAAAAGAGAGTTGGGTGTATTTCTCGCAATCTAGATACAAAGACTATTTTGCAGCTTCCAACATATCAAAAAACTTTCGCGCCTCCGGATAAGGCGGTTCTTCTACATCATCATTCATCTCGAAATCAGGTCCAATAGCATCTTGCACCATATTTATGTACACATTTGGTGAGTATTCAGGAATGACGGAAGATGATCCCCCGACTTCAAAATTACAACGCGATGGTATTGTTTCCCCGTGATGAGTCCAAATATGATAAGTGGGAACGAACCCTTTGGCACATAGGTGATATTTGATTTCATCGATATCGTGGTAACTACGATTCCTACACTTAATTTGTTTACCAGAACATTTCAACTTATCACCGCCCCTCTCTATAGAATCATGCGTGAGTGCGAATTCGACAAAACTCTCCACCCCTTTTACAAATGTATCCAAAAGAAATCCATCATCTCCTTGCCATTTTTACATCCAACCACCATCAGTACTATCTATCCTATAATTTAGGGTGTTAATTATTTGTGATATTAGCTAGAATAATCGATCGTTCTTTCTTGAGAGGAAAAGAATGTGGGTGGCAAAATTTTGGTAGCATAACGAGGAAGAAGAGTAATTTGAATTATTGGTAAGGCTTCTATCCCATGCAAGTATGTTAGTGGTATGTATTATCTTAAAATATGCATTTTTATTGGCTTCAGAATTTCGGCAGCATCTCCCCTTAGTTCTCTAAGTACACATATATTTCAGTGCACCCGAGAACAAAAGAAAGATGCATAAATTGAAATTTCAAAGTCAACATAACACATACGTAAAAGATATAACCATACTATACCCACATTCTCGAACTGTCCAAAAATGGGACAATTCAAAATTTAGTATCAAACTCTATGTTTGATATTAAATCCCAAACGGGTCTAAGGTATGTATTATAGAAGGGAACAATTCAAATTTTAGTATCAAACTCTCTACTTGATACTAAATCGAATTAAACGAGTCGAAAATAACTATTGTTCTTACTATATTAATCATACAAAATTTAGAAATAACAATATCAACCAATCAATCACATGTATACAATATCAACAAAGCATAACATATCTTAAAACCACCGTCATTTTTAAAACAATTTTGAAAATCTTTATTGGAGGGACGAAACCTGCCGGCCGGCGTCGTACACCATGTCATCACCGATGTCTACCCAACCAATCATAACATCAATCAATCATAATGTATATATAACAAAAAAATAATAACATACATTAAACAAAACCGATCATCATGGCATTTAAAATCCACCATCACATACACTTTAAAAGATAATTTCATAATTGCAAAATTGAACCCTACAAATCAAACCCTACCTAACCCTAATTTGATTCAAATTTATATAATCGAACCTAATTTATAAATAATTATAAATTAAACCCTAAAACAAACCCTAATTGCATAAATGAATACTAACGACCTAATTAACCCTAATTTTATACAATTGTATAATCGAATCCAATTTATAGATAATTATAAATTAAACCCTATAATAAACCCTAATTGAATAAGTGGGCTCTAAAGCTAAAATCATTCACAATTGCATAAACCAAGCCTAAATTCCTAAACTGAACCCCATTTAAATTTATCAATAACTAATTCCTAAATTCAAATCAAATTAAAACCCTAAATTAAAGAAAATAACATTAAATTTGAATTAAAAGGCTAACATACCTTAATATGTGATTGTGGCGGTGCTTCGGCGTGTGCTCTGGTGGACGATGGCTCTTCTCCCGAACAGCGGTGAATGGCGGCGATTATCCCGATTTCTCTCTTCTTTTTTTACTGTCAAAACGCGAATGAATAGTTTCGCTACTGTGGTTCTATTTTATACAGTTTACCAACGGAACCATTTCCATTGGTAAATCCTCCGGTGAAATAAATCTGGCATTCCGACGGATAGAATCTGTCGGTAAATGCATCAAGCGTTACCGACGTCTACCTGTCCGTTGGCAAACAAAGAATCTGGTTATTTTTTTAATTGCCAATGGCTACTTATCCATCGACAAATAAAAATCAGATTATTTTTTTTTAATATTGCCGACGCCTAGCTTTTCGTCGGCAAATAAAAAACTAATTATTTTTTTATTAAAAATTATCGATGGACATTTTCGTCGGCATTATGGGGGAGCTAAATTTCTGCCAACTTCCCGAGAACTGCTGACGGACAACTCTACCGAGGGGCTGCGTACGTCGGTAGGCCGTCGGTAAGACCGGGCATTTATCGACAGGTTGCTTTCCGTCGGTAATGTTAATCGACATTGTCGTGTTCTTTTTTAATGTAGAACGCTTAAGGATATGGTAAGGAGTATGATTAGTCATTCTACCTTACCACAATCACTCTGGGTAGATAGAGTTAATGACTTTGTCTTTGAAGAGGAATATGTGGATATTCCCACAGGTGTTGTTGGCATTGATCAAGATTTCATTCCTGACTCTGTTCAAGACACAAATCATGACAATGTCAGAGAACCTCCCATTCTAAAAATTATTTCAAATCAACAAACTCTACAACCTCAAGAACCCATGCCATTAAGGAGATTTAGTAACGAAAGAAGAAGTTCAATTTTAGATGATTGCATTTCTCCAAGAAAATGAGACTGATATTTGAATAATGGAAGATGATCCTATCAACTTCTATCAAGCCATTGAAAGCTCAAGTTCTCAAAAGCGGATAGATGCCATGAATGAGGAGATTAAGTCCATGAGTAACAATGACGTGTGGGAACTTGTCCCACTGCCAGACGGTGCAAAACCCATTGGTTGAAAATGGATATTTAAGACCAAGAGGGATTCAAGAGGTAATGTGGAAAGATATAAAGCACGTCTTGTTGCAAAAGGATTTACATAGAAAGAAGGCATCGATTATAAAGAGACTTTCTCTCTAGTTTCTTCAAAAGACTCTTTCAAGATTATAATGGCATTAGTGGCACGTTTTGATCTTGAGTTGCATCAGATGGATGTAAAGACATCGTTCCTCAATGGTGATATTGATGAGATGATTTATATGGTGCAACCTAAAAACTTTGTTTCGAAAGATTCAAAGAATATGGTTTGCAACTTAAGTAGTCCATCTATGGGCTCAAGCAGGCATCTAGTCAATAGTATCTCAAGTTTCATCGAGTAATCATCTCGTTTAATTTTGAGATGAATTTGGTCGATGATTGTGATTGTGTATACCATAAGTTTTGTGGGAGCAAATACATATTTCTGGTTTTGTATGTCGATGACATTTTGCTTGCCAGCAATGATATAGGCTTATTGGACGACACCAAGAGATTTCTAGCTAAGAATTTTGAGATGAAGGATCTTGGTGATGCCTCTTTTGTGTTAGGGATAAAAATACATCAAGATCATTCTCGGGGTACTTTGGGATTATCAAAAAAGAGTATTGAAAAGATTCTTCAAAGGTGTGGCATGCAGGACTGTAAACCAGGAGATAACCCTGTGACTAAGGAAGACAAGTTTAGTCTCGAACAGTGCCCTAAAATAAATTGGAGGAAAAAGAAATGCAGAAGATTCCTTATGCTTCAGCAGTAGGGAGTCTAATGTATGCTCAGGTATGTACGCGTCTGGATATTGTATTCATTGTTGGTATGTTGGGCAGATATTTGAGCAATCCAGTACTAGACCATTGGAAGGCAGCCAAATGGGTCTCGAGGTACTTGCAAAGAACAAAAGATTACATGCTCACATATCGGAGGTCAGATCGGCTTGAGATCATTGGATATTCTGACTCCAATCATGCTGGATGCCAAGATAGTATGAAATCTACGCCAGGCTATGATTCTTGCTGGATGGGGGTGCTATATCTTGGAGGAGTGCTAAACAGTCTATTATAGCCTCCTCTACCATGGCAGCAAAATTTATAGCATGTTATGAGGCATCTAACCACGGAGTATGGCTCTGAAACTTTGTCACGGAGTATGGCTCTGAAATTTATAGCATTATAACCTTTATTATTTTACATATTGGCAAATAGACTCAGTTTAATTATTTTTGATATGTTAAAAATATTATATAATTAATTGCAGGTATTTGGTTATAGCGACTCATTTTCTCAAGAGAGAATCAAGAATTTCAAGCTCAATGGTCGAGATATTTTCTTAAAATTAAAAATAGATGAATCTTCTGTAAGGCTTTAATTATATTCTCATGTTTGTTTGATAATCTAGAATATGTGCATTATGAGTTCACTTTGATTTGGTGTGGGGAATTCGAACTATAGATTAGAATCTAGAGTCAATTGTGTCATTGTATTCGACTTTCAGAGCATATTGATGTTAATGGTTGTTTAATGTATTCGACTTTTAGAACATATTGATGTGAATGGGTGTTTGATGTATTCGACTTTCAGAACATATTGATGTTAATGGTTGTTTGATGTGAATCTGGGATTTATTTAATTTATTTTCAACTGAGAATTTATTTGTAAATAAACAGGGATTGTAAAAAACCTGATGTTAAACAACATCGGTTTTGACATATTGACGTCGGTTTCTAACCGATGTAATGATATAACACATCGGTTCTAGACATATTTCACATCGATTTAAAAATCGATGTGTAACCGCTGACGTGGAAAGTCACACCGGTTTCTGAAAAACTGACGTGATGTTTCACGTCGGTTTTTGGTAAGAACCGATGTAAAATGTACGTCGGTTTCAAACCGATGTGACTTTCCACATCGGCGGTTTAGACATCGGTTGCAATCCGATGTAAAATGTAAAAAAGAACCGACGTAAAACCCCAGTCTGTAGTAGTGATATAATCGCCGGTTAATTAATTATCCGGTTATAACCGGAATGACACCTATACCTATATTATTTAAACTAAGTGTATCCCCGTGTCCATGTCGTGTTGTGTCCTGTGTCTGTGCTTCATAGGGTGTCGATCTCTGTTCACTATATGCTCACCACACCCATCCACTACTTGAGTAACACATCAAGTACACTTATTCGTTAGTCGGGTGACTTATTTTCCTTATACTAAATAGGGTTGTAAACGAACCAAACCTAGTTGAGCTTTAGAGAGTTTGAGCTTGGTGTATTTATTATTGAGTCAAGCTTGAGCTTTTTTAGTGAACATATGGATGGCTCGTGAGCTTAATCAAACCTAGAAAATCTCAACAAATATTAATTATAAACTACAAAAATGAAATAAAACATTTTGGGAAAATTGTATTTTGTCCTCTAAATTTAGGTGGTTCGCTGTATCTTAAAAAATCTTTGCATTTTTGTCCTCTAAATATAGGCGGTTCGAAAATTGTCATGTATCTTAATAAACTTCGTATTCTTGTCCTCTAAATCTTTGCGTTTTATGTCCCCACGTGCACATTTCTGGCGGATTTAAAATTTTCCGACAGGTTAGGGACATAAAACGAGAAGATTTTTTAAGATACATTACAATTTTCGAACATCCTATATTTAAAGGACAAAAATTAAAAGGGGTCAAACTTACAGGACAAAAACTGCGATTTCGAAATAAGGTAGTCCAGACCAATTCACTCTAAACCAACTATTCACCAAAATTACGAAGATAATAATCAAGAATATAACTAAGAGATATTCATGCAACTCTCAACCAAAACCAAGTTATCCATCATACGAGCCTCATGAATCCTTTAAATTGGAGCGATACTCACCAATATTCGTAAACAATGTCGTTCACGATCATCATAATATAGATGTATCAATTCACACATCACTCGTGTATAAAGACATGTATACCTTCAAATCAATTCAATATGCGTCTACCTCATAGTCTTGCCAAGCATTTCTAATCTCCATCATGCTCAAGAAATATGCATGTTATTTGTGACTCAAAGATCTTTATTTAGGTTATAATGTGGGCTCTTAAGACAAGGTAGGTAAATATGGATAAAGTGACTTCATTCTAAACATAAGAAACTCATCTTCACCCTTAAAGTAATATATGAAGTTCTAAACATACAATTAACTCATAAACTTCATATCAACCCCAATGCCACGACCTTTATTACGTAGGACAATCAAACCAATAAAATAAGATAAATAAAAAATTATAAATACTTTTTTTCCTTTTCTTTTTTCAATTTTATTTCATAGAGAATCATTATTTTTTACTCTGTTTTATTTACAACATACCAAACCTCAAAATCTTCAGTTGTCGCTTTATTTTAGTCTACAAACACAATAATCTCACCCCATCAAAATATAATAAATACATTACCCAATCTTGAGGGTGTAAAATAACCCAGACAAACCTATTATTTATATGTGGCGAACAAAGAATGGGCTTAAATGCCCAAACGAGATAACTAGAGAAGGCTTGAGAGGCTAACAAAAGTTATCTAAGATGTTATATAATAATCACACACATCTAGGTTTCGACCATGACCCAAGGCAATATCTAGCAAACCACACATAAGAAATGCATCACTCAAATAAAACATACTTTTAAAATATATATTTCACTTGACCATTAACTCATTAGCTTTGTTAAGTGAATACAACGATCGAAAACTTCAATGGATCCACAAGTTCAAAGATATTTGTTATCAATCCTCTACTCAACTGCTAAACTTCCAAATTTTCACATTAAGTAAACATAATAGTCCCCAATTAATCCAAGATTTAAACCTTAGGTGAGACTACTAAGCGAATCCAAATAACAAAAAATAACAATAAAAGCAGTAAACATGCTAAATCAATAAATAAGCATAAATTAATACTAAATGCAACTGCATGAAATATACTCCCTCCGTCCCACAAAAATAGTCCAGTATTCTATTTTCGTCCGTCCCACAAAGATAGTCCAGTTACCATATTTAACATATCATTAATTTTTTATTTCCACACATACCCTAATTAATATTCTTGAAATACTAATTTTCTACCTCGTAAGTTGAGAATTAATGATTACAATGCAAAATTTTACTATTCCAATAACAAATATACTAATTCCAACACTGATTTTTATAATTATTAATTGATATTAATTAATTCAATAAGGGTATAATTGGAAAATACTAACTAAATTAATGACTTAACTATATAAACTACTCATTTCTTAATTTATGTGAAACCAACCACAGGACCATCATTTTGGGACGGAGGGAGTAATATTATATGTGTTCTTAACTCAAATCACAAATACAATCTCACCCCCAAATCTAAAGGAAATTATACAATTATACAGGCAATGAGTGGGATTTCAAATTAAGAGTTAGAAAACCAAAACATCCCACGAGGAGGAAGACACAGTAGAACCACCACCCGTGAAGTTCCATTTTAACATGATGTGTATCATATACGCCTCGCATTACTCATTCTCTCTCTGTCACTACAACTACTCTTCACAATGTATATCAGCTGTCGTGTTCCAACGAACTTTCTCCTACCAAGGTTGTGCATCCCAAAGATCAACATCAGCATTCCATTGCACTTAAGACGTTTAGAATGCATCAAAATAAGTCCTTAACGCCTGCACCATCTCTAATTCCTTAGGTTCTTCTCCAGATCGACCCGACCCGCACGTATGGGATCTGTCATCCCGATGAAGTCGATGAGATGCATGACTCGTACTTTTACTAGCCATCATATTCAAAACAAGCTCGTCCACCTAATCCTCATCCATCATCTTAACTCCAGCACGTGTATGACTTGACTACTACTACCTTTATTAAACCATGATTGTCCGGTGCTCAAGAGTGTCCATTTGATAGTTGTTAAGAAACCCAATCAACGTCAATGTAGAACTTGGTAAAGGAATATAAACTTTTTCTTCGGTAGGTCCCCATTGTAGGAACCAAAGTTGGTTCCCCTTCTTTCTATTAAACAAGTACTTAAAGAGAGAGTGTAAGTCTAACAAAAAGGTGTCGGGGACCAGGGTGAGCTTATTCATGTTAAATTTAAACCTCATGGCAATCCTCTTACTGCCATCGGAACACCATAAAAGAAATCCACAAATATTGGCCCAATTTGACTTGCCAACCCTAGGTTGCCACAAAAAGATTGCTCATTTCTCAGGCCCCGATCACACTTCGCACAAACAACGTGTTCACCATCACACTACAAAAATAATGGAATGTTAAGTTCTAAATGTGAGAGCTCTGGTCATGTGTAGCATAATCAGGCACAAACTCGGCGGCATACGACTTCATTAATGCTTGTAAAAAGTAATCTTTGGAATAGTTGTCGAGATTGACATAGTCAACTCCGTTATTAACAACACCAAGAATCATCTCTATCTTCTTATTTATCACCGTTGACTACTTTCCACCAAGCCTAAACATCATCCCTGTAGTAGTATTTTGCATGCGGCCTCATATACTCCATGGTGCTCAAAGTCTTAAGAGTAATAACACAGTAAATAGGCCAATGGATTCGCATGAAATTTTCCCGACCGAGGACACTGGACATCGCTATTACATCTTCTCGTAAATGGCCTCCATACACTTAAAATCTGCACAGCGAGTGGCCCTGAAATTTCTTCTAATTAGGACATCAAATTGGGCCACTTGTTCAACCTTTGGAACCAAGAAACCCAACTTCTCGTAGTGTCTGGGATGTGAGGTGCCATTATCACAATTCCTAGTGGAAGTTACTCAAAGCCAATGTTTATCACAATACCAACTTTTAACTAACCTCACTTAATGTCAATAAAATTCACCAAAAAAATATAATTAACACCAAACATCATGATCAATCCACACAATAACGAACACATGTGTTCACACAAATAATATTTATAATGCTCAATGCAAATTAACGTTAATAAACTCAAATAGAAAACTAACATGCCCTAAGTGTTCGATAATATTCCCCAAAGAATATCCCGAACTTCAACAAGTAATTTGTATCACCAGTCATTCCATCATCTAAACAATTAATGTGAGCGAAAACTTAAGTATAATAACACAAAAATTTAATACATGAATCGAAGTAAAAGAAGACCCCCCAGGCATTAACCTAAGTATGCAAGTAAGCAAAGTTTAGCCCTAAAATCTAGATTAAAGGATGAAAGTATAGATTTTAAAGGGAGAATGATGCTTGGGATGCTAGAAAATAAGTTTTATGGATTGATTATCATAACACAACACTTGAAAAATCGAGAGCAAGGGAAAAGGTTTGAAAAGGGTGGAAATTTAGCTCTCCTGCTGCTGTTGTTTTTTTAAAATATAACGTGACACGCAAAATCACATCCGAGCGCAGCTTGGGTTCCTATTTGAGTGTCGATAAGCAGTTTTCTGAAGAATGGACGCCCGAGCTACACCTGACCACTGGTCGGGTGTCTGCTCGGGTGTGGCTCTCTGATCACCTGAACCGGACTTGGGATACCTGATTTGTGGTCGAGTGTCAGCTCAAGTTTGTAGAACTCTTTTGTTTTTCTAAAAAAAAGAACAAGTAAAACTACTCCAAATTAAATAGCATCAATTAAAAGTTGTTTGGTTGCCTCCAAACTAGAGATATGTCTTACGTCTTCAGCTAGACATCTAGAAAATAGCATCAATATGACTCGATACCTCTCGCTGGTAACAGTGCTTAAGTTGGAGAGAGTATACCAGGACCCATTTAGTTGACCGACGCCTGTTTGAACAGCCTCAGTTAATCCTGTCTACGGGAATGGGAATGAAAAACAAGAGATACTGTTTATCGAAATCTGGACAAATGGGAGTTTAACTCCGAAAGAAGCACTTCACGAAGCCTCCCGGAATTTGATCACATGCACCTTCTCTGTAATTTAATTTATCATCGTATATAACTGACATATATCATCACATATAATTGGTACATATCATCACATATAACTGGTACATATCATCACATATAACTAATACATATCATCACAAGTAATACTAAAATTAAAAAAATAAACCTACAACAAAAAATTAAACCCTAAAAATGGAAAATTAATCCCTAAAATGAAAAACTAAACCCTTAAATTGAATATTAAACTAAAAATCCTAAATCTTTATTATATATCATCACATATAACTAACACATATCATCACATATAACTGGCAGAATGATATATTCTTGTCAGGACCCTAAAATAGAAAATTAAATTATAAGAATAAAAAATTAAACCTTAAAATGAAATATTAAACCTTAAAAATGGAAAAATAAACCCTAAATGTAAAACTAAACCCTAAAATGAAAAAAATAAACCTTAAACTCTAAATTCTTGACACATATCATCACGTATAACTACCATATATCATCACGTATAACTGTCATATATCATCACGTATAACTATCATATATCATCACGTAAAACAAGGTGCAACTAGTAAGGTGCACCCAGGTGCACTTAATGAATTGCCCTTAAGTTGATGCCCATTAACCATAAACGATGACCCTTTTCGACCATGTAATTCCACAGTTCCTAGTGGTAACACCTTTTTAATAAGGAAAGGGCCCGACCACCTACACTAAAATTTTCCATGGAATATGTTCAACCGTGAGTTAAATAAAAGAACTTATTGTTCCGGAGAAACTCTCTTTGGTTGATCATATCATTGGGACATCTCTTCGCTCGTTCTCTTTAAATCCTCAAGTTTTCTAGCATTAATCACGAAATTCTTCTAATTGTACTAGTTAAAGCATTCTCTCTCGACCAGCAAATGAAAAATCAAATTTAATCTTTTGAACTACCCATAATGCTTTATGTTTTATCATGACTAGAAGATGATATGAATTCCCAAACACTAAATGATAGGGAGAAGTTCCCAATGGTGTCTTATACGACATATGATATACCCATAATGCATCAATGTTTCCAATGTAAACATTCAAATTAAGCTAATTGGTAACCAAAAATATTGTAGATACTTCTCTTAGGTATCCAATGATATAAATTTCATGCAAATCGCATGATGGGCGGAGAGTTGTGCGTAAAATAGTAAACCATCTACACGAGCCAACTCTACATGGCATGTGGCATGTGCGCACGTGGGATTTGATAGTTGTTGATCGTGGTTCTCAAAACTCAGCCATTCAGGGGCTTACATGGTCATTGCTTGCAAGACTTATGGGTGGCTCAGAGTTTCACATCGGTCGATGGCGTGCGACCACGGCTTATCACATCCTAATTTTAAGTCACCGTCATTTTTGATCGATTTTTGCATCATAGACTCATTATGGAAATTATTAGGCTCAATTCATCTTTCGACCTCAGCCTGAGCCCACTTTAACCAATTTTGAACTAAATAATAAAATAAAGTTCCTAAAAATGAGTTAAAATGTGAAAAATCACAAAAAGATGAGACGAACTATTAAAATGCAAAATGAGCAAATATGACTCAAAATACGACAAAAACACAATCAGAGCACTGTTCACATGCAAAATTATGTGTTCTTAAGGGTATATTTAATAGCAACTCGAAGGCTACATGTATGATTCTTATGTAATTCTCCTTGTTTTTATCTATTTCTTGGAAAAACTATGTTTTTTTTGTATTTGTTGTTTTTCATAGCAAAATGATAGTTTTGTTTAGCCTTTTTAGAGTAAGAGTATTGAAAACCCCTAGTTAGGCGACCAAGGGATGCACAAGGGAGAAAGAAAGAAGAAAATAAGTCAATATGGTCGTGAAAAAAAGGACACCCGACCTCTAGATTACTGAACCTTAAGTGGCACCCAAGTTGAAGTTGGGTCTTACGACAAGATTGAAGAAAAAAGACTACACCTTATGTTACACCTGAGTAGGTGGTTAGGTGTAATGGATAGTCGATCGACTGGGACTGTACCCAAGGTGTGGTCGGGTGCGAGAGACAGTGCGACCAGTGATGGATACCCAACTAGACTTCTGATATGCCGTCTGAGCAGGTGTTCAAGTGTGGAGCGATAAGCTAAAATATTAAAACAATGATTCTAGGTCAAAAATAAGATTTTAGAGTCCTATAAATACACTAAATGTCCATAGCATTAAATGACATCACATATATATTAGAATACATCATATACATTGTTGGAGAAGATATGGGAGCTCTAGAACCAAGGAGTGATGCCCTTCCATACACGGGACAAGAAGACGGAGTCCCCACGAGTCATCACAGGTCAATACGGTTCTCCATCTCTTTACATTATTTGTTTTGTTTGATCATGTGATGTACATACATGAGTTTGTGTTTTGTTATAACCATATCCAGCTAAATCGCTTTGATTCAGAACATGGGAGTATATTGATAACTCATTATTTATGATATTAAAGCATTACATTTAGTAATGTTTGATTCCTACTAACTTGTATCTTGTTTTGAATTCTTGTGAGCACTTGATCACTGTTTACATTTAGTTGCAGTTATTGAATTGAAACGGAAGTGGAAAAAACATTACTTAGGTAATAAGATAGACGATGTAGAGGATTAATATTGTCTAATAGAGGTTAATAATTCTTACGAGATAATTTTAACACAATTATTTGCATCAGTTAAGTGGGGTTGGGTGCACTGGTAATTTATTCTACGAATCTGCATTTTCCTAATAGGAGTGTTGGATGACCCATGCGATGCCCAATAGTATAGAACATCAATTAAAGTGTCATTTATCATAAACGAAAGAGTTGTCAATCAAAACCATTTTCTAGGAGTAATTCAGATCCTATATTTTCTCTGAAGTTTATTTTGTTTGTTTTATGTTATTTAGTAAATTTATTTATACCATTGTTATTTATTTCTCTAGATAAAGTCATAACTACTACAACCAAAGTATGTAATTGTTTCACCCAGAAAATATGACTACGCCTGAGACCAAATCTTCACCCTGTGTACGCCTGGTCTGCACCCAAAACACGTCAGAAAAGGACCACCGGAGGTTTTCCGGTGGAAACCCCTTCGATGCTTAAGACAGATAAGCGTGTGGAGTATCTTAGTGCACAAGGAAAAGTGTACACAAGAGTGAAATACCTCTCTCAGACTTGAGGCTGAGGTATTTATAGTTTTCCTCAGTGGGGACCCCATCCGGGATCTCGGAAACACTAGTCGCGAATCAAGAGCCTTTGCGCAACTAATTCTGATAAGTGGTCCCACCTGTTACCTTTTAGGAGGTTAGGGTACCAGACCTGCCTTGATCCTGCTCTCTCCAGTTTATCTCATAGGTCCAGGTATCAAACCTGCCTTGATCCTGTTCTTTTAGGATTATTTCGTAGAAAATCCATACCAGGCCAGGACAATTCCTGAGCTGCAGTGATCCCCTTTTTCAATATATCTCTGGTCCAATTTCTGAGAAGACCAGGTCAGACCTTCCCAAGGGCTGGGCTAGTCTAGCCTCCTGGCTTTTCCTTAATTATCTCAGCTCAGGTCTACCCCAATCCAGGTCTGACTATTTAGGCCACATCAACTCCTCCCCCCGAAATGGTTGGGGTAGAGCTGTAGAATTTCAGGGCCTTTGGGAATAAATGAGGTCCCACATGCCTGTCCTATTTCTCGTACCTGCACGAATCCCTAAAAATCTGCCTGGCAACCAGGCCTAATTATTGTCATTAGTGGTGCTGGTCCATATTCCGAAACGGTTACTATATCTGCACGTCCTTCCAAGTACTGTACCACTGAAAAGTCAGCGGCGTGTGACCTACCCCACAACGGTTGGTGTTCCAGCTCATCGCCTAGGGCACAATTCATTTGCCCGGCATTGAATGCGGGGATCCCATCAAATCCCATTTTTTCCTCGATTTCTGTTTTTTGAAATTACCTCCTTACTTTTATTCCCGCCGTGTTCTCTATCTTCTTCACTTTTCGTGTTTTCACTTTTGCAAAATACTCTAGAGCTTCATTTTTCTCTCTAGCAACCCAGCGAATTCAGGCTCTCAACTTTTCCGACCATCCTCAATTACCAGGTACTTTTCTGATTTCCTATTACTTTTTCAATAATGTCAGAGTCATCATCTCCTCCCAATGCTCCTCCTATTACTTCTTCTTCTCCGGCGGCATTAGTCTACTCATCCTTGCCGTCTTCCCCTCCGGTAGTGGCGGCATTAGCCTCTTCATCTTCTCCGTCTTCCCCTCCAGCGGTGGCAGCCGCCACTTCCTCATCGTTGTCACTAGAATATCCTCCGCCTGTCCCAGATCACCCTAAAATCTTTACCATTCTCAGCGACAGATCCATTGAAGAAATTTGCTATAAATACAAATTCCCTGAACAATTTGACCCACACAGCCCTCCGGCGGGTATTCTGGCGTGCCAAGTGCCAGAAGGCCGCCTGACTTTTTACGCCGATCAATTCCAGGCGGGTTTGCGTCTTCCCGTAAACCCTCTGATGCTGGAAATCGTCGCCATGTACAAAATCCTTGTTTTTCAGTTTACCCTCAACTCCTTTAGAATTATAGTAGGTTATAACCTGGCCATGCGGTATGCTGGTCTGGACCCTACAGCTCATACCTTCTACCAGCTCTATCAAGCGAAAAGCTCCTACCCTGGCTGCTTCTACCTCAGCGTCAGACCTGGAGTTCATTTCTTGTACGGGCTTCCTTCCTCTAACAAAGCTTGGAGGAAGAAATTCTTTGTTGTCTACCGTGATGGAGACTGGCGTTTTGACCCCAAGCCCATCGAGAAGCTGCCTTCTTATCATCACCTGTCCGCGGCAGACAGGTCTCCTCGCCTGCAAAAAGTCATTTCCACCCTTAGTGATAATCCTCTTCACGTAACTCAACTCCTCCTTCCCTTTGTTTTGGATTTTTTCAATAAGCGGCTAGAAACAGGCCCTTTGACCCGGGAGATTGGTAAAATCTCTTTTATCCTGGTCTATCCTTTATACTTATTTTTCATAAGTCTCTTATCATCTTCTCCTTTTCTTTTTTAGCAAGTATGATGTGCCAAATGATTGCAGCTCGCAAGCAAGGGACAGAGGCTGCTCCAGAACTGGGGGCTCAGGAAGCGGGTTCCTCCTCCTCTCCCCAAGTCCAGGGTTCCAATCCTTCTCGAGTACTGAGCTCCAGCCCTTCTCGGTTTCCTCCTCGCCCTACAGCGGCAGTGAGTCCCACTTCTGGGTCCGGGGAGGATGACACCCTCTTGGCCAAGAGGCCCTGAACAGCTCAGGGCAGGCGTGCCCCCTCAGTCACGACACCAATCACCCGCAGCGTCAACCCTTCCACTAACACTTCAGTTCTGAATTGCCCAGGGGATGTGGCGCTTCGGCATGTGCGTGGGAAATGTTCATCCGAAGATCTTCAGGTCCTGGAGAAGATGAGTGACCGTGAGCTTCTGGAGTCGTGGTGCCAGGATGAGGCTCGGGTAAATTCTTCCTTCTCTTTATTCTCCCTCTTCTATCTTCTGTTTGTGTATTAATCCCTCCTTTTATAATTAGGATGAGGCCAAGAGGGTTGTCCTAGACACTCGGGACGCAAGATCTATGATACAGTTTGACGTGATCAAGGAGAACAAGGAGCTGCGCGAGAAGGAGCAGCATTTTCGTGCTCTAGCTAAGGAGCGAGGGGCTGAGCTGGAAAAGCTAAAGGACGAGCTGGCCGAGGTGAAGAAGGCCGAGGCCAAGGTGGTGGAGATGGCCCATTCTGAAGCACGGGATGAGGCTCTGGCAGAGGCAAGGAGCCTAGCTGACGAAGCCCTGGCGAAATCCAGAGAAGGGTGGGAGACCGAATTTCTAAACTCTGAAAAGGGTTTGAAATTAGTCCAACACTCCAGGGAGGAGGCCCAGAAAGATTTCCTGGGGTCCAAGGAGCTCTACTCACTTCTCGCTTCAGAGGCCATAGGCTACTATTACTTTGCCCTGGATGAGCAAGCCAAGTGAGCCTCAGACTATCCCGGGGTTCCTTTTGATCGGGAGCTACCCCTGAAGACTCCCCCCGAGCCCACCTCTTTCACTTTTGCTCAGGAGCGAGATCGCATGCATACCCTCGGGGCAGCTGAGTTTGCTGAGCACGTCCTCGCCATTTTCCACTCTCCTGCACCAGAGCAGACTCAACTAGACCAGGCTCTCACCTTAGCTCTTCCTGCCTCTTCTCCTTCCCCCACCTTCGCAGGTCTGAGTGAGCTGCCAGGTGGAGCTTCACCGGGTGCCCTAGCAGAGGAGGCGGAGGAGCATCTTGCCGAAGAGCTGGATGTTGGAATATAGGTCTAGGGTAGCTCCTTTTTTTCTCTTTGATCAGCCATGTTGTTTGCCTGTGTGGCTGGTCTACTTTTATTTTCTTCTGGATTTGTGTGATGAACAATCTTTTAATGATAATAAATGTTTTTGTCTTGTAATGACTCTTGGGATTCTAGGGTTTCCTGATTTTCCGGAAACCCTAGTACATTTTATTCCTTGGCACGTGCCTCTTTTTTCTTTATATACGTGCACTTATGATTTATTATTTTTTAATTTCCACAATGTCTTCTCCTTCCCTGCTTGAAGAACTCGACACTGTGAAGCGAAAAAATCCTTCTTTGTTTTGTCGAAAATTTCAAACTCTCCGACAAGCTATCCGCTCTCCAAGAAAAAATCAACTACATGTGCCGGCTCCTGGAGAGGAAAAGGCATAAGAAGCGCCACTACAAGCGAAAGTGGGCCGAGCTCCATCAGCTGAACCGTCGACTGCAGGTGGAGAAGGCTGGTTTGACAGAATCAGTAAACCGGTTGACAATTGCCGCCGACGAGGCTCATGCCATCTCTGAGTAGGCCGACAAGTATCGCCAGCACTACCGTGAGACCGAGCATGAGCTGTGGCGCGTCCGCCGAGTTCTGGCTTCTGGTCGGAGGACTTCTGCCTCTCATGGATGAATGTTTCTGAGCCTTTTTCGAGTTTTTTGTTCTTCTGTTTTATTTTATGCGTTTGTAATCAACTTTGCCAGTTTTCATTGAAGGCGTTTGCAATTTTCCTTTGCTGTATTGCCAGAATTTTTGTGATGAATGCAAGAGTATTTTCTTTGAGAGTTTTGTTCAATCTTCAGCTAATTTTTGTTATATCTATTTAATCAAATCAAGCGAATTAGGGCTTTTCAAATTTAGCCAATCCTAGCTTTTGAACTTACCATCAGGTATGGAGAATTGGGGCATCCGCCTTTGGCTAGACCTGGCTTAAACTGACAATCAAGTCAAGCGTTTCCATGGGCATCCGCCCTTAGCCCTTCCTGGCTTAGAATGACAATCAGGTCAAGAATTTGCACGGGCCTCCGCCCTTAGCCAGTCCTGACTTCATCTGACAATCAGGTCAGGAATTTGCATGGGCATCCGCCATTAGCCAATTCTGTCTTCATCTGACAATCAGGTCAGGAATTTTCATTGGCATCCGTCCTTAGCCAATCCTGGCTTCATCTGACAATCAGGTCAAGAATTTGCATGGGCATCCGCCCTTAGCCAATTCTGGCTTCATCTGACAATCAGGTCAAGAATTTACGTGGGCATTCGCCCTTAGCCAATTCTGGCTTTATCTGACAATCAGGTCAGGAATTTTCATGGGCATCTTCCCTTAGCCAATCCTGGCTTTAGAGAAATCCACTAGTTAGCAAACAAGAATGAACCTGCATAATCGTTATATAAATAAACTTTGTAAGATCATATTACACATAGAATTTACGTAAATTTGAAATATTCCATGCACATGGCATCTCAGTCCCGTCCATTTTCTCTAATTTGTAAGCACCACCAGCCAAGACCTGTGCGACCCGAAACGGTCCTTGCCAGGTAGCGTCCAGCTTCCCCTTGGTTTTTCCCAGATCAGCCCTTCGCAAGACCAGATATCCCACCTGGAAATATCTCCTTCGGACTGTCTTGTTATAAGCTGCCCGAATCCGTACTTGCATATGCTCCATCCTGGCTGTTGCCCGATCTCTTTTTTCTTCAATTAAGTCTAATGCGTCCTGAACTAGTGCGTCGTTATGATTTTCATCAAAGTTCTGTATTCGGTGGGTTTCAAGGCTGATCTCCGCGGGGATGACGACGTCCATGCCATAAACCAGGCTAAAGGGGGTTTCACCCGTGCTTTCTTTAGGATTAGTACGGTAGGCCCAGAGTATCGCACTTAGATCTTCCACCCATTTACCCCCTGATCTTTCTAAGTGTGACTTGAGTCCCTGGACGAGGATGCGGTTGGTTAATTCAACATGTCCGTTCACTTGTGGGTGGTAAACAGATGTGAAGTGTTGCTAAATTTTCATTTTAGTGCACCAAGCCTTGATTTTCGCACCCATGAACTAGGTACCGTTACCCGAGACCATTACCCTTGGAATGCCAAACCGGCATACAATATTTTTTCAAATGAAGCCCATCACCGCCTCTTCCGTAATTTTTTCCAAGGCCTCAGCCTCAACCCACTTGCTAAATTAATCAATAGCCACAATTAAAAATCTCTTCTGGGCTGGGGCCATTGGGAATGGTCCGACCAGTTCTATCCCCCATTTTGTAAAGGGGCAGGGAGAGCTCATTATCATGAGCTCCTCTGCTGGTTGGTGAGTCAAGGGAGACATCTTTTGGCATTTTTCACATCGCTTAACAAAGTCCTCAGCCTCTTTCCGCAGCAGTGGCCAAAAATAACCAGCTCGCATTATCTTGCTGACCAAGGCCCTTGCTCCCATATGATTGCCACAGCAGCCCTCATGGATTTCTTTGAGGACATGGGTTCCCTCCTCTAGGATTAGGAAACATAACAGAGGACACCCAAATCCCCTTCGAAACAACGTCCCCTTAATTAAACAAAATCGGGCAGACCTGGTTCTCACCTTCACTCCTTCTCTCTTGTCTTCCGGAAGCTCTCCCTTTTTCAGATAAGCCCAGATGGGAGAGCGCCAGTCCTCTCTCTCATTCACTAAACATACTTGCTCTCCCCGGAATTCCTAGTCTGCTTTCAATAGAGTGATTACTCTTTCCCTAGAATCGACGGCTGAACTAGCGACCATGGCTAAGTAATCTGCTCTTGTGTTCTCCTCTTTAGGGATTTGGAGGACAGTCAAAGTTCTCATGTCGTTAGCTAATTCCTTAAACTGAGCTAAGTGTTTTTGCATGTGTTCATCCCTTGTCTCAAAGTCTCCATTTATTTTTCTACAGACAAGCTGTGAGTCGACTTTTGCGCATACATGTTTTGCCCCCAAATCCTTTTCCATTTGAACCCCCCTTAAAAGAGATTCATACTCAGCCGCGTTATTAGATAGGGTGTAGTTCATCCGCACATCGTATTCGGTAGCTATACCCATTGGATCGATCAGTACTATGCCTGCGCCACAGCCCAGGTTCCCTACTGAACCATCCGTAAAGACCATCAATTCCTTCTCCTCCTCAGGAGAGCTGGTCATTTCTTGCATGAAATCGACCAATGACTGAGCTTTAATAGCTGTTCTGGCTTCGAAAGTTATATCAAACTCGCTAAGCTCAATTATCCACTTGACCAGCCATCCTGATGCTTCTAGCTTATCCATGATGGATTTTAACGGTAGGTTGGATCGCATGATTATGCCATGTAAAAGAAAATAAGGCCGTAATTTACGCGTTGTGCCAACCAGGGCTAACATCGCTCTCTCCACTTCCACATACCGAATTTCAGCGTCATGTAATACTTTGCTCCAATCATACACTGGCTTTTGTATTATGCCTTCTTCCCTAAGCAAGACTGAGTTGATAGCCTGTTGCCCTACAGACAAGTACAGGATCAAAGGCTCACCCGGAATTGGCTTAGTAAGCAGCGACATACTAGCCAAGTGCTCTTTCAACATTTTAAACGCTTCTTCACACTCATCACCCCATTGAAACCGAGCTTTCTTGCGCAAGGCTTGGAAGAATGGTAAGCTTTTCTCCGCTGATCGCGAGATAAATCTACTCAAAGCATTGATTCAGCCTGCCAGGCACTGCATCTCTTTCACGTTCCTTGGAGCTTGCATGTCCATGATGGCCCTAACTTTTTCTGGGTTGGCCTCGATTCCCTTCTCTGTGACCATATAGCCCAGGAATTTACCAGATCTAACCCCGAATGCACACTTCTTGGGATTGAGCTTCATTCTGTATCTTCTCAAAGTGTTGAAGGTCTCTTTTAGGTCATCCACATGCAAGGTTGCCTTCACGCTCTTGACTAGCATATCATCAACGTAGGCCTCCATGTTTCTTCCCAGATGAGATTTGAACATCTTATCGACCAATCGCTGATACGTGTCACCTACATTTTTGAGCCCAAATGGAATGACCATGTAACAGTATGTTCCTTTCGGGGTTATAAAACTAACCCGCTTCCAATTCTCTTCTGCCAGCCTGATCTGATGATAGCCCTGTGAGGCGTCCATCATGCTTAATAGCTCACAGCCAGACGTGGAGTCGACTAGCTGGTCTATCCTTGGCAGAGGGTAGTGATCCTTAGGGCAAGCACGGTTAAGATCGCAGAAATCTATACACATGCGCCAATCGTCTTGAGTCTTGGGGACCAATATCGCATTAGAAAGCCATTCAGGAAATTGTATTTCCTGAATGTGCTTGGCTTTCAGCAGTTTCTCAACCTCGGCTTTGATGATTGCCTGCTTCTCTAGACCAAAGTTACGTTTCGCTGCTTCACAGGCTTCTCTTCAGGACTGATGTTAAGGTGGTGCTCGACGACTGTTGGGTCTATTCCCACCAGGTCCTGTGGAGACCAGGCAAAGACGTCAGTATTATCCCTCAAAAATTGGACCAGGTCTACCAAGATTTATGGGCTCAAGGTCGTTCCCACTCGCACCACTATGCTATCATCCCCTGGAATCATTTCTACCATCATCAGACCTTCTTCTCGCTGAGCCAGCTCTGGCACCCCTTTATCCACTCGAGCTCTCTTGCTTTGTCTTTCCTCTTCATTGCGTCGGATGCACTTGACATACGTTTGTCGGGACGCATACTGGTCTCCCCTAACCTCGCCTGTTCCATCCTGGGCCGGAAACTTCATCTTCATATGGTATACCGAGATCACCACTTGGAACTGGCTCAGGGATGGACGTCCTAGCATAACGTTGTACGAAGATGGTGCATCTACCACTAAGAATTGTACTGTCTTAGTCATTCTGTATGGCTCTTCCCCCAATGTTACCAAAATCCTAACTACCCCCAAGGGTTTTAAAGATCCCCCTGCAAATCCTACCAAGGAAGTTGTCACTTCTTCCAACTCCACATCCGGTTTTAGCTGCCGATAACAATCATATAAAAGGATGTCAGCTGATCTTCTTGTGTCAACAAATACTCGTTTGACATTGCAATTCGCAATAGTGGCTGTTATAACCAAGGCATCTATTTGAGGAGCCAAGATGCCATTCTCGTCTTCAAAGCCGAAACATATACTTTGACTTGGTGCTATCTACCCCGCCTCACGCGCTTTCCTGACCAGGTCTTTTGAAGCTTGGACGTAGCTATGTTGAGTTCGTTTAGAGTGCTCATCCCACTCGCCACCTGTGATCATCTGGATTCTCCTCATATGACCTGGTCCTGGTTACTCCGTCTTCCACCATTTTGTCCACTATCCTGCTCATGCTTGTTCCCTTGAGGCCTATCACGACTACAGGAGTCAGACCTGGACTCATCTCTTCTCGTTTGTACATACTCCTTGAGGTGCCCAGCCTGCACCATTCTCTCTAGCTCATCCTTCATATGAGTGCACTGATCCGTATCATGCCCATACTCATTATGATACCTACAAAATTGGTCAGACCTTTCCTTCCTCGGTTTCTGAGAGTAAGTTTTCGGCCATTTGAGATCAAGATGCCTTTTGATTGCCTGCAAGATCTCTCCCTGAGGGGTCGCCAGAGGCGTATATTTGTCGAAGCGAGGTCGTCCTCCTACCAGGTCTGGCCTAGATCTCTTTATCGGCATTCTCGCTTCTCTTTCATACCGATCTCTTTTCTTCTCACATTCTTCCTTGATTTTTAAGGCTTCCTCCAAGTGAGTGTACTTCTCTGCCTGCTCCAAGAGCTCTCCAGATTTCAGTGCTGGCTTCACAACTAACGACTTGAAAAATTCTCCTCTCCTGAGCCCCTGGGCTAGTGCGTTAACCAGGAGCTATTCCGACGCTGACGGTACTTCCAATATCGCATTCGTGAATCAATTGATATAAGCACGCATACTTTCATTCTCCTTTTTCTTCAGACCGAACAACTCCAGCGGCATTTTCTGATATTTCCTGTAGCTGGTAAACTGGTGCAGAAATGCCGAGCTGAATTCGTCAAAGTTGTTGATAGAACGCGGCGGCAACTGGCTAAACCAGAGCTGGGCTAACTTAGTGAAGGTCATTGGGAAGACCCGGCACATAACCGCGTTTGAGAATTTATGTACTGATGCTGCGATTTAAAACTGGCTCAGGTGGTCCCACGGGTCTGTCGTCCCGTTGTACTCGAAGCCTAGGGATCTGTAAGAGGCTGGTACATCATCACGCACGACCTCCTCAGTAAACGGTGTGCCTCTCCGTGCTGGCGCCGGCCCTGCACCCGCCATTTTTCTCTTGAATTCCCTAACCTCTTTCTGCAAATTTTGCATCTGCTCAGTGAGGTCCGGGTTGGTTTGGCTCGAAGTTTCGCTTGCAGAAGCAGAAAAATTCTCTTCCTCATCTTGGAGAGGAGTCCGGGCCGTGCGCTGGGCGCGCGGTGGCTCTGTCTCCGGCGGTGGGACAGTCTGGGATGGGGGCGCTTTGGACGGGGGCGTCGAGAATTCTGCAAACTTCCTCCCAACAGCCACCTCCACAGCCTTACCAATAAGATTCGACAATTGCCGGAGAAAGGCATCATTCATCGGTCCACCATCAGCTTATGCAGATCCACTAGGAGGTTGAGTGACGCTTGTCCCGGCTGCTGCTGATGGCCTTGTCTCTGCTGGCTCTGTCACCTATGGTCTCGTGGGTTTTGGCATACCCCACGGTGCGGCAAAGCTAGGTGTACCACCCAACTCCGCCACAAGATTTCACGGAGCCCCGCCGAATCCATGTGTTACTCACGTCTTAGATTTGAACGACTTCCCACAAACGGCGCCAATTGTTTCACCCAAAAAATATGACTATGCCTGAGACCAAATCTTCACCCTATGTACGCCTGACCTGCACCCAAAACACGTCAGAAAAGGACCACCAGAGGTTTTCAAATGGAAACCCCTCCAATGCTTAAGTCAGATAAGCGTGTGGAGTATCTTAGTGCACAAGGAAAAGTGTACACAAGAGTGACATACCTCTCTCAGCCTTGAGGCTGAGGTATTTATAGTTTTCCTCAGTGGGGACCCCATCCGGGATCTCGGAAACACTGGCCGTGAACTAAGGTCCTTTGCACAACTAATTCTGATAAGTGGTCCCACCTGTTCCCTTTTAGGAGGTCAGGGTACCAGAACTGCCTTGATCCTGCTCTCTCTCCAAGTTATCTCATAGGTCCAGGTATCAAACCTAAATTGATCCTATTCTTTTAGGATTATTTCGTAGAGAATCCATACCAGGCCAGGACAATTCCTGAGCTGCAGTGATCCCCTTTTTCGATATATCTCTGGTCCAATTTCTAAGAAGACCAAGTCAGGCCTTCCCAAGGGCTGGGCTGGTCTAGCCTCCTGGCTTTTCCTTAATTATCTCATCTCATGTCTACCCCAATCCAGGTCTGACTATTTAAACCACATCAGTAGTCTATCCAGTATCAATGGAATAAGACCTTATGTACCATTATTATATCTGAAACCCGTACAATAACAATGGTTAAAAAAAGAGGCGAACAAGTTTTTAGCGCCGTTGTCAGGGACCGGTATATAGTACTAATACTTTTATAAGTAGTCTAAGTTTTAATTTAGAGCATTGAATTTTATTTATTTGTTCAGTTGGTATTTGTTGGTTGATTTTGTGTAGTGCATGTCTATGCATTCTCGTAAGGGAGCGTTGGTCGTTTATGATCTGGAGCTTGAACTACTAGAAACTTAAGGCGATAAATCAAGTTATGACCAAAGGCATCGATAAGTGTATATGATTCGATGGCTCCATCGAGAATGATTCTGATGATAAAACTATTACAATTAAGAGAGCCAAGCATGCACGAGAATGAGTCGAGTGAGCACGATGAGAAGAGCTGGAGTGAGAAAGAGAGAGGGTCGAGCGTGAGCATGAATGATGAGCTCAAGGTGATTAAAGATGAATTCATGATGATCGAAGGATTCTAAGTCCTCTCATTCATGAGGATTTCCGTCACACGAGGAACCAAACTTGCGGAGGGATACCTTATATTCCTATTCAAGCTAATTATTTCAAAATTAAGCATACCATGAGTCAAATGGTTTCTGAAGAGCAGTTTAGGTGTAGCACATTCAAGGATCCTCATGAACATCTCGCATGTTTCTTACAAGTGTGTGACTTACAAAAGATCAATGGTGTATCTAAGGATTCTTATGCTTGTTCCCATTTTCATTAAGGGACAAGGCGTGGCATTGGTCAAAGTTAGTTGATGGCAGGAGCATAACGATGTTCAATGAGTTAAAGAAGAAGTTTCGTGCAAAGAAACCCTGCCTGGGAAAATGATGCACTTAATGAGATAAATTATGAGGTTTATGAAATTTGATTTCGAGCCATTGTATGAAACTTGGGATATATTCTGAGAGCTTATTATATGTTGTCATCGACATAATTTTATGAACACTCAACAAGTTTATTTCTTTTATAACGGGTTGAGGAGACAAATTCAAGCTTTAATCGATGTGGCTACTAAAGATTTATTGCTTACGAAAAGTACTAGAGATGCATTTTAACTTGTTGAAGATATGGCTATAACAAATTATCAATGGCATTTCGATAGGTATAGTGTTGAACAAGTAGCCAAGGTGAAAGATGTGGGTTCTCCCCAGAAAATTATTACACAATCGGCTATTTTGACAAGTCAATTATATTCAAAAGTCGAGGGAGAACCATTGAATAGTGAGAATCGTCCGCTGGATTCATTAGAAGCATATTATGTGGGGTGATGATTTATTAATAACCAAGGAGGATTCTACACAAGTTATTGGAACATTGACAACTTATCATATGGCAATACGAGGAACGTTCTTCATCCTCCTCAGGTTTTGAGGTGGTAAACAATGAGATTGTCGAAGACAAAAAGTAATCACATGAGATAATTTTGAATACATTTATGAAGGACTCGTCTCAATATTTTCTAAAAAATGAGACAAAGTTAGATGCGGTAATTGATTAAATTACAGTGTTCACCTAGATGATGGGAGCACGTTACTTGTAGCATTTTTATGGTTTGCAACCTAATATTTTTTTATTGTTATTAACAACCCAAAGTATGCGGGATTTGCTCTTTGCAACCTTCATGCTATTTTTCATTCAAAAAATTATTGAATCGAAGCACGTAAACCTCATGCCTCATCACCAATTATTATGTTAGGCAATGTTTTCATGTTTCTATGATGAGGCATGAGGTTTACGTGCTTCGATTCAACCATTTTTTGAATGAAAAATAGCCTGAAGGATGCAAAGAGCAAAACCCACATACTTTGGGTTGCTAATAACAACAAAAAAAAAAAACATTAGGTTGCAAATCATAAAAACGCTACAAGTACAGGTGGCAAAGAGTTTTATTTCCCAAAAATCTTTAACACAAGTAGGGCAATTAGTGAGAATGATTGGTGGACTTAGTGAGAAAAGTAAATATTTGAGCGATATAGAAATGAATCCAACGGAGTCATGTAATGTTAGCAGAAAACCATAGATGTGTGGAGAAGCCAATGGATCTATAAACAATAAATTAATGAGCGAAGTCATATATTTATGTGTCATATACTTCCCGTTAAGAAGGAAAACACCGCTTGTATTGTGATTTCATGCAGTATTGAAGAGTTTGGAAGTTGAAAAGCTCTTTGTGATGAGGGGTCGAGTGTTAATGTTATGTCATTGGATACATTTTGTAAATTAGGCCTTATGAGATAAATGATGACTGGCATGATGTTAAGGTTAGCGGATTAAATGATTGTGCGTCCTAAAGTAGTTGTTGAAGATGTGATCATCAATATCGGATTTCTATTATCCAGTGGATTTTTTGGTGATGGATATGCTCTATTAATACTTGGTAGACCATTCTTGTACATCAGACGAGCATTGATAGACATGGAAAAGGGAGTTCTTACGCTTCATTATTTTAATAAACATATTTATTTTGCTTTGTTCTATGATTCATCTGATGTTAGTGATGATGAGGTTATTTTTGATATAAGTGATCAAAGAAAAGATAATGAAATTGAAATGGAAGGTGTTCTCGATAAGCAATTGGGCATCTCTTAGACTTAACATACGTCTGGACGGGGACGTTAAATTTAGCGCTTGTTGGGTGGCAACTCAATGAAGTTTAATTGATTTTAATTATTTATTTTTAGAGTATTTTGTGTTTTTCTTTTTTTAATTATTTTATAGTTTAGCTTTGGCCACCTTTGAATGTTGATGTTTGTTCTCTAGTTTCGTTAATGTAGTTCGTCATCTTTTACCATTCTTCTCGTTTTTAATTTATGTTTAATTGCTTTAGTAGTTTAGTTATGATTTAAATTGTTGAAATTCTGCTATTGATCACGTTGATGCTTGTCGGGTAGAATTTATCGTTCTAGTGCCTAGAGTCATTTAGAACCATCTCTCGGGATGATTCGACGCTCGATCAACGAGTCGGGATTGAGAACCCTGGCTCGTAGGTAATGCGCTCGATGAAGCTCCCGATTGATCGTGGAGATGATTCTAGCGCACTAGAACCCTCGCTTCTTACTTTTTAAAATAAAGATGTTACTCATATATATATTTTAATTTATTTTACAAATCTTTGTTTTGTTGACTTTATTTTTTCTTACTAAAACACTTTTTTTTGTTAATTTTTTTTACAGATTTTCTTTATTTTATTTTATTTATTCTTTACAAATAAATAAGGTTTTTACTCTTGTATACATACATACATACATACATACATACATACATACATACATACATACATACATACCATACATACATACATACATACATACATACATACATACATACATACATACATACATACATACATACATACATATTGTTTCACCCCAAAAAATGACCAATGTTAAGACTGCCAAAAGCCTTGAATACCTTCCTGATCTGCACCACAAACAAGGGTTAGAAAGGACCACCGACGATTTTCCGGTGGAAACCTCTCCGATGCTTAAGTTAGTAAGCGTTTGAGGTGTTTTCCAAGAAGAAAATAAGAAAGCTTCAGAAGAATGACATACCTCTCTCAGCCTTGAGGCTGAGATATTTATAGCTTTTCTTAACGGGGACCCCAGCCGGGATCCAAGGAACACATGGCGTGAATTAAGGGCCGTTATCCAACAAATTCTGACAAGTGGTCCCACCTGTCTCTTTGTTGGGAATCTGAGAAAGAGTTCTCTCTTTCCAGATCTTCTTTATTCGTCTTCCTCAGTCCGACCAAGTCCATGATTCTTCGTCTTCTCTTTCCTCTAGCCCCTGCTGTTTAACAAGTCAACTCTTGCTAATACTAGGGAAGAGTTCTATCTTTCAAGGGATTCAACCAGGCCTTTTGCCCAGGTCAGGCTAATCCCCACTTCCAGGGCTTCGACTGGAAGTAATCTCCGAGCCTCTAACATTCTTACCGATGACCAGGTCAGGGACCTCAAGGGATAGCTATTTTTCCCCGCATCTTGTTGACCATATGGGGGTTAGAGCTACCCCAATACAGGTCTGGCATATATCCTGCCCTATCAACTCCTCCCCCCGAACAGTTGGGGTAGATCAGTGATCTTCTTGGGCTCCTTCGAGATAAATGTGGCCCTTTTGTTTTTTATGACTTCTCGTACTGGGGAATCCCAAGATATCCCCCTGCCAAACAGTCCTAATTATTGGCATTAGTGGTGTCGGTTCGTATCCCCAAACGGTCACCATAATCACACGTCCTTCCAAGTACTGTACATGATTGGTCAGCGGCACGCGTCCTATTTTAAGACGGTTAGCGCTCCAGCTCATTGACTAGGGTACTGTTCCTCTGTCCGCATTAAATGCGAGGATCTCATCAAATCCCGCTTTTCCTTGATTTTCGTTTTCAAAAATTATCAACTTCCTTTTGTCCCTCCAAACTTCCTTTTTCCCCTTTATTTTTCAAATTTCATCTCCTAAATTCTCGAATCCCCCTCATTATTTCTTTTCAAGTCTTTTTTCATATTCTCCCAAATTTCCCCTCTTAGTTTCTTCGCCGTTTACGATGATTTCCACGATTCTACTCTACTCAACTCCTCGTAGGTATCTTCAAGCAGGTACTTTCTTTCACCTCTCCTTAATCTTTCAATTATGTCAACTTCCTCTACCAATTCCTCCGAGGGAACTCCCTCCAGTTCTCCAGCGAATTCCACCTCCTCCATAAACTTATCTTCATCCGAGTCACTACCGATGGTCCCGGTGGAGAGGCCCATAATGGCTCAAGTGCCCCATTTCCTTGATAATATATCCTCCATAGTTAGCACTAACACACTTAGGGATATCCGTGCCACTTTTCCTATCTCCGACTAGTTTTCTTTCACCAGTCCAGCGCCTGTCGAGAGGGCCTCAGCGCCCCCCGCCGGCCACCTAACCTTCTACGTGGACCAATTCCACGCAGGGCTGAGCCTCCCGGTTCACCCTTTCATATTGGCCGTATCCCGACTGTATCAAATTCCGGTCCAACAATTTTTACCAAACGCTTTTCGGGTCATGGCCGGATTTCACCTTGCGGCCCAGTACGCCGGCCTTGTACCTACGGTTCAGCTTTTCTTTTCCCTATTCCAGGTGAAAAGCTCTTCAGGTTTTTCCTATATCTCCGGACGAGCGGATGTTCGCTTCTTAACTGGTCTTCCATCTTCCCATAAGAGCTGGAGGAAGAAGTTCTTCTTCGTCCAGAGCTCAGAGGACTGGGGCTTTCCCACTGAGACCAATACTTACCTTCATCCCCAGGTCCGTATATCCCGGAGTGACAGATCACCCCATTTGAGTGAGAAAATAGCTGTCCTGAACCAGACCCCTTTTGATCTATCAAAGCTTCTCAAACCCACGATCCTAAACTTTTTCATCTCCCAGCGAGAAAATGGACCTCTGCCTTCCCACATTGGTACATGTCCAATTATAGTTCATATCATCCTTCTGATGTTATCCTTTTTCTCTTCTTTCTTCTCTCTCTCTCTTTTTTTTTTTTCTCAATTTCTGTTATAATAAAGAGAATATCTGCAAAGGATGCTCTTGATGCTGAGTACTTCTGGACTGACCCATTACCT
>BMAC01000197.1:1355719-1444617 GCA_014905375.1 Phtheirospermum japonicum
TATATATATATATATATATATATATTCATCGCATTAGATGTTAGAACTCCCAAACCAAATCGGATCGCGTGTTTAGTTTAGTCTTTTCTTTCATTTTCTCGTTCATAGAACCAAACACCGCAATAACTTCCGATTACTCTTCCTTGTGATCCGACTCGAGTCCAACTTACCACCTATAGCTGCTCCGTTCTCTTGTGTAAAAAGTAGGTGTAAAAAGTTCGATTCAGTTTGCTTGACGCGATTTTGTGCGATCAATTTCCAGCTTGAGGCGAATCCTCTTACTCCACTACTTCATGATCGCGATTCGTCAGTCTTCTACCGTGATAAGATTTAACTCTGTGCTTGTGTACTTGAAAAGTTGCCTCTTCGCTCTCATCGCACAAAGTGACTGCCGCATACTCATCCATTTCTTAAATAAAAAATGACCCACTCCACGTTGATTTGAGCTTGTTTGGAACCAACTTAAGTTCGAAATTATAAAGCAGCACTAATTGACCAACCTCGAACTGCTTGTCAACAAACTCCTTGTCATGGCGCTCTTTCAACTTCTTCTTCTTTGTCCAAGCCCTATTGTACGCCTCTCCTATGTTCCTTGCACGTTCAAAATCTTTGTTGGGCTCGAGGAAAAGGTACTTCAAACGACTTGGTAGTGGTTTCAACTCTGCTTTTGGCTCGATTTCAGGTGTGTTATTCATCTCACACAATTCAACATGAAAATCGTTAAATTCCTCTATGATTTCACCTAAATCAATTCCTAGCAATTCGATCACCTCCTCCCCACTCAAAAGTTCCTCATCATCCCCGACGTCCAACTTGTCTAGAATAGTAACACTTTGGAGCTAATGGATGCAAGAATCAACTGGATCAACAAATGAACATTCATCTCGCATGAGTGATGAAGGAGTTTTATGGATATCTTAAAGTGAAAATGTCACTGATTCTCTTAAGATGGACATGGTCATCCTGCCCTTATTCACAACTATCAATGCATGCGTAGTAGACATAAATGGACGACCCAATAAAATATATGCTCTTTATTTGCACTTTGTACCTCACCAACGTCCAGAATAACGAAGTTTACTGGCACCACCAGTTCACCAACTTGCACCAAGACATCTTCAACAATACCCAAGGGTTGCTTGATAGATCGATCTGCCAATTAGAGCTGCATGGAGGTTGGCTTCATCATCCCAAGATCGAATTCTCTATATATAGAATACGGCATCAAATTAATGCCAACACTAAGATCGAGCATCCCCCTTGTTGTTTGCGAGTGAAATAGTAATACAAAAACTCGCGGGATCTTTTTCCTTGGGTAGCAATGGTTTCTTGATAATTGAACTAACTTCTTTCGTCAATGCTACTTGCTGGTTCGCTGCCAAACGCCTCTCTCTTGAGGCAAGTTCCTTGAAAAACTTCACATATGCTGGCATTGTCTTGATTACATCCAACAGAGGAAGGTTAATATTAACGTTTTTCAGCAAATTGTAAAGTTCTATGAATTTTTTATTCTCCTTTGCTGGTCGTAGGCGACTGGGAAAGGGACCTCATCTCGAATCGTGGTCGGTAATTTCGTTGACATTCGATTACTGAATGGGATCGTTGGTCGTCATTGGAGTGGGGACTTGGCTCGAAATTGTCCCCTTAATGGATCCCCTTATCTTTCTTTCTTTTTTTGATATATTTTTCTTTGCTTAAAAAAAAAGACACATTGCCCAGTTTAGACGCACGCCTCGAGCTGCTAGAGGCCAATGAGAAATCCCGTTCTGAGTAATATGAGTAGGGCCAGAAGGAGTTCAAGAACTTCAACAACTGCAAAAATCTTTTTTAGTCGACATATACCAATACCACTGTAGATCTCCTTAAGGTGTTGCGTGAGGCGACAATGATAGTTGAATACCCCAAATGAGGGATTCATCGAGAAAATGAAAACAAATTTTGATGATGATGAACCCCGGGCCATTGAAGGCAAACTATTCACCTATTAATCTAAATCGACTTTTGTCTTAAACTCTTGATTGGATAATCAATGGTAATGGATCACAACGTTTGATTTTGACCTCTTTAATTTTGACTGCTCTATAACTACTATTGCACCATCTCAAAACGATTATCACCATAACTGATTCCTCTTACAATTTTATATATAATTTTATAATTATAGAACTTTCAATTGTTATTATTCGCCCTTTCATGCATTTAGTTAATGTTTTTGTTTGTTTGATATAAGTTAAAAAATATTATTTTAAAAATAATTAATCCGTAGGAAACCATTGTGTGGTCAACACTCGACAGAAACCAAAAAATGAGCATTTTTCTCTAAATAAAAGGAAAATGAAGACAAGGGGTTAAAGAAGAGTATAAGAATACCCCAAGATTGTCATTGGATTTAGAATAAGATTTTATATACTAATGATTAATAAACCGTAAAAACTAAGGATTAAATGGGTCCCATATAATAAATCTACAACTCTCCCACTTATAACCCTAACCCACAAAAACTATGATTAAATAAAATTCCCCACGCCTTCTCTCTCATCAAAATGCTTCGCTTCTCTCTCATCATCACTGCCTGTCTCACTCTCATGACTACTTTTTGAAACTTTTTTAACCTCTTCTTTACCTCTTTTTTTCACAGGCATTCCCTGAAAAAGAAAATAAAAGCTAGGGTTCCCATTTTTTTGCTCTATTAACCAAAGATTCTGAAGAATTCTTTAACATTATATCAGATTTTGCTCCATTCTTGTCTCGTTTCCTCAAAATTTGCTTCTTTGTTTCAATTTATCCTTTATGTAACTTGTTTGTTTTTTGGCTCTTTTTTTTTTCTGCATTTCTTTGGGGATTTTGTGGGGAGTTTCTTTTTGGGTGATTATTGAGGTCAAAAAGTTAAAAATGCTGTGAGTTCATTAATGGGGCTTTGCTTTTTCGAAGACGTACATGTGAAGCAATTTGCATTGTTTTTGGTTTCAGCTCTTTTACTGATTTCCCAACTGTAGTTCGTGAATCCTAGCTTTTAACTCTGTGGAGATTGAAGAAGGAATATTCTGGATCTCTTTTTGCTCTTGATTTTATGCAACTCGCATACTCAGACTCCGTGGATTCACAATTCGGATCGTTAAATTAGCAGATATTGAGTTTATATCCAAGACATGTCTCTATAAATAATGGTATTCTGCAGCTCGCATCATCACGCACTTAGAGTTAGAAATTTATAGCAGCTCTGTTAGTTTTTTGGGATATGGACGAAAATCTGAGCTTAGTTTATAGGGGTTCGGTTAAATTTACAGTTTATTAGCCAGTATTTTTTTCATGTGGTGTTGGGTGATGGAGGATATCGGGCTTTTCAATCAAGGGTTGAAATGGTTGCAATCAAAGGACTGTTATTCTGTAGCATGGGCTATTCTGAGCTGTTTAAGGGACAAGATCGGGATTTTCATGGAGCGGCATTGGCCGATGGTTTGTTGTGGCTGTGCGAAAATTGGGAGAGGCTTGCTATTCTTGTTGGTTTATTGGAAAAACTGTTCTATTTCTGGATTCAAGTCTTTTATGGGGCTGGGATCAGCTGCTCTGCTTGTCATTATGTGGAGTTGCTTTTTGAGCTTGACATCAATGTCGTGTCTTCTATATGTGCTGCTTAGTATGGTATGCCTCACAGTTTTGCTAAACACTGTGCTGTGTTTTTTTTTTCTTTATGTTACTTATTTTTGTGGTGCTTATTAGTTCCATAGCTTTTGTAGAATTCCGAGATCATGTTTTATGTTATAAGTGCTTGAGTTGTCGGATTTTCCTGATCTGCATGATCTGGATCTGAGATGATCAATGTGAAAATGTATGAGTTTTGGATAGTGTAGTATAAGCTGTGCTTTAGAATTATGGTTTCGGAGAACAATTTCGTTCTAGAGTTTTGTGCGAGTACTGATTTGAATTCGACGAAATACAGGTAGCGAACCCCTCAACCCCTGTAGATATAAACTCTAAAAAAAATAAAAAGGAATTGCTGGAAAAATCTTCTGAACTGCTGGTCCATGATCGGAAGCTTTTTGCTTGTTTTCGTAAATAAATTGATATTCTATATTTTATTTAAATTCCAACAAAAAATTCAAAATTACAGTGCTTGTGATTATCATAAATGGCATGTGACAATATTATGCTTGTGGCATGTTGAGTATGTTTGGCCAGTACCCATCTTTCACCCTTCTGAAGGTTTGAGTTAGAGAACCCAGGAAGGATTGTTCACACAGAATGATCCAAACAATTACACATAATTACTTGCTATACACCATTGGCCATCCAGATGAAGGACAGTGGTATATTACTTATTACTGAGTAGCTGGCACCTACACTTATCTTAATGAATTTGTTTTCATTTCTTGAGGTAGTAATCATCCAGATGTTTTGTTATAGAAACAATGTAATTTTTTTTTTAACCAAATAGATTCTCAATTTTAGATTTTAAATTGAATTTGGGTGTTCTGGATATGAGATATTGGACAATGGACTCGTTATATAAAATAACTGAATCAGTGGAACTGAAACACTTTATCTTCCATTTAATCACATAGTGGATTTTGATAATGGACTGTTTTTAGTTAATCTAGGTTGACTTAACTCCAATCCTTCTATTACTTGCATGGCGCATTTTGACTATGCAAAATTTTCACCTAATGCATGCTAATCCTTGTGTGAAGAAATTTGTGCGGACATCTGCTCACTCGTTTCCTTATATGCTTGTGTTTATAAATGCTACTTGTAAAATCTGAAACATACATCATGCCATGCAATATGCATTCATGTGGTACATCCGACTTCAGTTCATAGTGGATGCTACGTACCCTCATCCTTATTGTTTGACTTGAATAACATTTTTTTCCTAGAAATATATCTCTTAATGTTAACTATCTGCATATATTTTTCACTGGCTCTTGATTGATATGTGTGGTAAGCCAAGGTAATCGGATGTGGTTCTAAAATGATGTCCTATTATCTTTATCATTGTGAAACAGAAGTTAGTCATTTTTTAAATTCTCTGAGGCTTTCTCCTGCAGCATTCTTGTCTTTGTTTTTAAGTTGCTGATTGGCTTGTGCATATGTTTGTTCACTCAGTTCTTGATTGGCATTTATGGTAAAATAAGTACTTTCTGATATGATGCTAAAATCTTGTCCAATTGTTGTGATTATTTTCAAATGGAAGCTAACCACTGCAAAGTTCTCCGCGGCTTTCTCCGGCAGCAATTTTCTGTAGCTCACCAATTGTTGTAAATGTATTTTCAGGGAGCGGCTGGGGCTGCTGTTCAGTATTTAGGCTACACTCCTGGACTTTTTATTGTGGGGCTGTTTGCCATTTTAATTTTGTGGATGTATGCTAACTTTTGGATAACGGGTACCTTGTTTATAGTTGGAGGTATCCTTCAATTCTCTTCATTTATTTCAAACTCGTGCATTATGTGCTTACCTTTTCCTTTTTAACTACCCCACTCCGTCCATTCTATCCTACGCACCTTTTCACTTTTTTGCAATGTTTTGTCCTTTTCTTGCCAAACTTGCTGATACTAGCATAATTTTGTGAACACAGGCTATCTATTTTCATTAAATCACGCACGTCTGCTGGTGTTCATGGCAACCACCTATGCTATGTATTGCGTCAAAGTAAAAGTAGGATGGGTTGGAGTTTTTCTTTCGATTAACCTAGCTTTCTTATCAAATGACGTATTGAACTACTTGATCAAATGGTGTGATAATTTGAGTGAAAGCACTCACTTTGAGGAGCGTAAAGAATCTGATGCGTTCACAGAAGAGGATTTCTCCACGGAGTGTGGGTATTCTTCTGCTCCTACTGAAGAAGTAGAAGATGAAGGAGAAGAAGAAGTAGAAGAAGATAAGTTTCACTCATGTAAATCAGCCAGCAAACCTGCTAGTTCTTCGTCTTTTGTTGAGAAGCCGAAAGAAGCTGCTTCTAAGAAAGTGGTTAAAGAAGATGCTAGTTCGATAATTGAGATGGAGAGGATTTTAAATAGCGGAAATCACTATGAGGCGCTTGGGTTTCCACGCCAAAAGAAAATTGATGTCATGTTATTGAAGAAGGAATATCGTAGGAAGGTGAGCTGGTCCATTTCCACCATGCTAATGATTTGTTGTTTATTAACTTGTATGCATTTTGGCTAAAATAAAATAATTCCATATAACTAATTTATGCAAGGTTGTTTTGATTTTCATTTGAATTTGAATTTTTTAGGCGAAATACTAGCTGAAATTTCCAGTATACTGCATGACATAGTATTTTACTTCTCTTTATGATAAGTTGATTCTGGTAGATATTTGGTTGTGCGGTCAAAACATAGGCAGGAATTCTACACTAAATTGATTTTGGTAGACCAGTGCTTTCGTTTTCTTTTTTCTTTTTGGTTGTTGTGGTTGTTGTTGTCGAACTTTGCCTGTGTGAGTGTTTATGCATGAAAGAGGGTTTTGTTTAGACTTCCTTGAAGGCAAATAGATGGCCGAAGTGGTAATTCTTTTATAAAGTTTAGAATAGAGAAGAAAAGGGTTGACGAAAAGTTATCTTATTCAGTTTGATGTCTGGTTTTTACATTCAAGGTGATAAATTTGCATTCTTCATTGATTGTTTTGCCCTATTCTGGAAAATAAAATGTATACTAAATACAGAAGCTAGATTTTAACTTGTTTACTCTCAAAGTGGTTGACAAACTGGATACTTGAGGGTGCATGTGGTGACTTGTGAGTTCCAAACTCGAAAAATTTCTTTACTTTACTTTATTTTTCAAGAACATGGATGCTTATGGAAAACACTTACTGATGTGATGTGGCAAGCATAAGATTACAGTTTAGTAAAAATAGTAGCTGTGACACAATCAACAATTTTATTACATAGGAAGTTTGTGTGTAATAGTAACCTTCTTTTTTGTTAGTAGTTTTGAAGGGACAATATCAATCTGTTTTCATGATCTCAGAACTTATGGAAATCAATGATATATGAGATATAACTATCACAAAGTTGTGTACAAAATAAATTATCATCTCTTCTAAACCGTCATGTCTTGCTTATTTACTCAATATATAAGCGGGCGTAAGGGCACTTGCTCATAATGTCGGATTAGTTGAGGGCGTGGTCCTAACTGATTGATAATTACTTGAATAGCATATGTTGGCTGTGTATATATGCTTGATGAGCATACTTTTTTTAAAGTTTTGCTTTGTTGGTTATATCCAAACATCACTGCTGGGGTATCTCTTCATAATAAATACATATGTTGCATTTTTTCAGGCCATGCTTGTGCACCCCGACAAAAATATGGGAAGTCCACTCGCAAGTGAGTCGTTTAAAAAACTTCAATGTGCTTATGAGGTAAGTTGTTCTCATTTTTTCTTTCTTTTTTAGCTGCTTAAATCCTTGAAATAGAATTTTGGCTATGGATTCCGATGGCTGCGCTCATGTTGGTGTTGATGTCAGGTCCTCTCTGATGTTGTGAAGAAGAGGGACTATGACGAGCATCTCATAAAAGAAGAATCTAAGTGTGTTTTGCAGAAATCAGCTAGCACATCATATCAGGTATTGTATATATGTCAGACCTCCTCAGCTTGTATTTTTAGGAATTTATTGTAACACGAAATCTATAGAGAAATGAACAATTATTTAGATCAATTATGTGTTTTCTTTCTTTTTCTTTCGCGTGTCTGTGTGAGGATACACACACACTTGTGGTTTTAATTCCAAGTTTTCTGCAGTACATAACCTGTATTGTTAACCTGCATTCTTCTTCCTTTTAACCTTCCATAATGACTGTTGTAGTAACTGTTAATGTCTTTCATGGGATTTGGTTTTTACTGCTGCTTATTATAGTAACTGCTACAAATGAATTCTGAAGATGTATCATCTATGTTTTTTCGTGACGCAGACTACTACTGACTTTTGTTCTGAGGAGTCAAGGCGCATACAGTGCACAAAGTGTGGCAATTCACATATATGGGTTTGCACGAATAGGACCAAGGCTAAAGCAAGATGGTGCCAGGTCTGTTTGGATTTCCACATAAAGTTGGAAAATGTCGAGTCATTTGCTTGTTATTATGTATACATATTGATCATGATATCCTGCTTACAGGATTGCTGTCAGTATCACCAAGCCAAAGATGGCGATGGATGGGTAGAGTACAAAGGCTCACTTGTCTTTGATCGGCCTCAAAAGGTATTATTATCATATCAACCGAAAAGACTGTATACTTCATTTATAGTTGTAATTTGTGCTGTATGCTTCTTACATTGTTTATATGTTACATTCTGTTCGTCTAGTCCCATAACATAAATGAAGTTTCTTACTACTGGATTTTGGCAACTAAGCATAACTGATTTGCTTATAAAAATCTAATATATATAGACACCAGAAATGAGAATGAACCTCAACCACTAGATTTGGGGATGATGATGTTATCATATTTGCTTATAGCCTTTAGATTTAGACTTATTAATAATGATGTCATAATTAATTTATCAATTATTATTTTATATTAAAAAATAAAAATATATTAATTTGTCAATTTTCCCCCCCTTTTTTGTCATTTTTATATTTTTTCGTGTATTGAAAATTTGATAATTTATATTGTGCATCTTCACATACACATGTGCTTAAATATAAAATTGAGTATGATATCATCAACCAACTGAATATGCACATTAGTGTTAGAGAAAAATGCACAATAGTGTAGTAAAAATGCACAATAGTGTAGTGAAAGTAGTACCACTAATTATTACAACATTTAGAGATGCATGCAAAGTAGTGTAAGTGAACATGCTCAATAGTAGTATTCATTTTTTGAAAATTTTTTGATATCACGGTAAAGATATAATGACTTATTATGATATTAACCACTCATTATTGCAACTTTAGTTCCATTAGACATGCACAATAGTGCACAATAGTATATGGGAAGTTACACAATATAATTTATTAGTGCATCGAAACCCTCGTTGAAAACGAACCAAAACTAAAAAATATCGGAAAAAGTTGTTTTTTAAAAGAAAAATTTAATAATTTTTTAATAAAATATTTTTTAAAATATTAAAATAATAATAATATATATGACATCATCACAAATGTGATGTCATGATGACATGATCACCCTCAAAATCTATTTTCTCACACCAAGACTTATTCTCACTTGAACTTAATCCTATATATATTAGTGTTTATGAGCCAAACGTTTGCGAACAAAAGCTCGTTCGAGCTCGTTTAAGACTCGTTTGTTTAATAATCGAGTCGAGCTCGAACAGAAAATTAGGCTCTTTTTATAATCGAACGATCACGAGCATGTTCGCGAACATACTTATATATAGTTATTTATTTATATTTATTATATTTTATTTTGATAAAAAAGTAATTTAATGAGAAAACATTGTTCGAACAATTCGAACTCGATCTAATCGAACAAATCAAGTGTTGTTAAATTAAATGAGTCGAACTCGAACACGAACGCAAATTTTTGCTGGAATATTAAACGAAATAAAACTCGAACATTGTTCGAGTAATAGTCGAACTCGAGCTCGAAATCCTTAGGCTCGGTTCGTTAACAACACTAATATATATATATATATATATATATATATATATATATATATATATATATATATATATATATAATGACCAATGTTTTAAAAAATGAAAGGCGGAAACGAGGCGTTTTGCTCGGATGAGGCGAGGCGTACGCCTCGAGGCGGAACGAGGCATGCGCCTCAATTTTTTTTTGAAAAATTAAAAACCAAAAATAATAAAAATTACGCAAAGTTCTATTTAAAAAAGTCTTTACTTGCAACTTTTATAATTAGTTCTAGATTTATAAATTCAGTAATATTATTTTTTATCTTATTTAGTTTTTATTATAAGGTGAATTTATATATTCTTACTAAATGAATAATGAAATTAATTAAAAAAACAACAAATTATACCGATAAAAATCTACATATTAACATTGTCTTTTATAAAATAGAAGAATATTTCAATATTAAAAATAAAAAAGAAAAAGTTAATAACAAAATCTCATCATACTTTATGTACGAATATATTATGAGATTAATGAAATCATTTTGATATTAGGGGTTCATAAAAACATCATGAGACGAAAAACGTGAAACATTTTCTGATCATTTGAATTATAATAATTTCACATCTTGCATATTAACATTTTTTTTTCGCCTTAAAGATTGATTATAAGTTATTTTTAAAAAATTAAAAAAGAAAGAAGGATTATATCTTTTTAATTAACATTTTTCAGTAATTATCTGAATTTTACAATAAATGGGACAAACATGAAACGATGTGGATTTGTGGACGGGTGCGTCACTGTACCAATTGTATATAATATAGTTGTAGATAGAGAAGAAATCAGGGTAGCATTAAAATAACAGTTAAAGGAGGATAAGAATAAAAGAACCATCTTTCAAAGGATTTCCAGTCAGGCGGCGGCCTGGAGTGGACAGCAGATCCAGAAGGGAGTGGAGTGCGTAGGGTTTCGGCGACTTGTTTAATTCTATTTCCTCATTTTATATTATTCTATTTATATTAATTTCTTTTATACATTTATAAATAAAGAAAAAAATAACAGAAAAGGGGAAATTTAAAAATAAAATAATAAACATGGCCAAAAAACTGAGGCGTCCGCCTCAGGCGCCTCAAGGTGTACGCCTCGACACTTTGAGGCGGACGTTTCTAACATGGGGATCTGATGCGGACGCCTCGAAGCAATTTCCCCAAAAACGTTCCGAGGCGCGCCTCGGTCGGTTTTTGAAACACTGATAATGACATGCCAATTTTTATCCAACGTGCTAAGTCTCTTTGAAAAAGTGTTGAATCTTGCCTTGAGGCTTTTTAAGAAGTCTTTTACCTATTTCTCTGTGTGTGTGTGTGTGTTATGTGGCCCCCATAAAATATATCATGTTTGCCATATACAGGTAGAGATACCTCGTGCTTTTGTATGCGCTGAAAGCAGGATTTTCGATGTGTCAGAGTGGGCTATTTGTCAGGTTAGTCTGTAAATTCTACACTTGCTTGTGGCCATATCTTAATATTGTCCCAAGTAATTCATTGCATATAGAAGATTAACTTATTGAACCTTTAGCTTTTTTTTTTTGTCTTCTATTCAATCTCACTTTATATATATATATATATATATATATATATATATATTATATATATATATATATATATATATATATATATATATATATTTGTTTATTTATTTATTTGCTTTTGACCCCCTCGTCATGATATTTGTGATCATTTTGTATGCACTTGTGAGAATTCTGGTCGTGTATTCTCTGGTATAGACATGATTGTGTCTGGTTAAAAATCATTATTGCAAAGCATCTTTTCATTGTCGGCGTATTTGTCTATAGAATGTTGTGATCATTTTGTAGTCTGATAATTATTAGCACACTATTTTAGTCGGTTACAAAAAGACCCAATATCTTTCAAAATTACAAATATTACCTTAATATTTGTTTCTATATCTCTGTTCTCTATTAACTTGACTTTTGTCGATATAATAGGGGATGGCTTGCAGACCAAACACACACAGGCCGAGTTTCCATGTAAACATGGTGGGATTAGAAAAGTCAACTCAGAGGTCAAACTCAAGCAGATATCCGTGGGATTTGGATGCAGAGATGATGGACGAAGAGGATGAATTTGAGATGTGGCTCCAACAAGCCCTTGCATCCGGGCTATTTTGCGAATCGTCCAAACAACGCAGGAAAAGCTGGAGTCCCTTCAAACTGCCTCAGAAAAAAGGGAAGAAACAGTGGCGAAGAGCATCCTAGAACACAAATTTTGCAGATGAAGATATGATAAATTTGAAAAACTACTACATGTTTTACACGCGTTCATGTCTGTAAATAATGCCGGGTTTGTTCGTCCTGTAGTTGTTTTTCCTGTTACAGATCGGTTTTTGCGCACAACCTTGAGGTTTAGAATGGAATTGAGAGGAATAGCAAAAACTGATGCTGTTTAACCTCTGTGTACATTTGTTCTTGCCGATAAGTTTAAGCACTTAAGCAGATGCAATAAAAGTGAGAAAATTATTATCTCCCTGCCATTTTCTAATTTATTTTTTCGTTTGGGCATTAATGAAAGCGGGAAAATATTATAAGGTATTGATTTTTTATTCATCTCTCGTTCTCCACCACAGACGCGACACTTATTGCACAAATTCTCTCGCTTTTGTTCACCTCTTTTCCCAGCTGCATCTTACACAAGATCAGCAATCATCCCACAGGTTTCAGATTCCGATTTAAGATTTAATGTTGACAATATTTCTGAACAATGTGCACAGATCGAACCAATGATATCCAAGCATGTTGTGGTCGGTCGCCGCCTGGTATCCGCTGTTCGGTCGCAAACGGAAACGTTGTCTTTGTGTCGAACGTCGTTACTTAGGTCTGGACAGCAACAATTGCGTCCGTAATTTGCCCACGCAGCTTCAAGCTTGACAGTAGCCCTTACGGCCCGAATTCCGCCCTCCAGTAGGTCCTTACGGCCCGAATTCAGCCCTCCAGTGGGTCCCAGCAATTAGCCCACTCACAGCTCGTACACAATCAGCACCTCAGTCCCGACAGCATCTTCGTCGTTGACTCAAATCGCAAATTACCAGTCTGACGACAAAAGGCAGAAATATCAAATGACAAAGGAAAGAATATGCGAAATCAACGATCTTACCAAAATGGATCTTGACCAAGATCCAAATCCGAGTTTAGTGCAATTGGGCGCCGTACAAAGCTCCACCACAGTCGTCTGTTTCAGGGATTTTCGGCTCATGGATCTCGGTCCTTGATTGCAACAAATCGGCGACACGTAGATACCGTCGGGACAAAGGGCCAGCTTTCCGCCACGCCTGGGCCCGTTTCCGTCCGAGATCCGCCGCAATCTTACCGCCGGTCAACAAGGTCAGAGGCTCACAAAGAACAGGGATAATCAAAGCTAATAACCAAGAGAGACCGAGAACATCACAGATCGTAGGATGAGGAGAAGATTGCTGTGTGTTTTCACAAAGAGAGATCGGCCAGCCAATTTAAACCAGGGCCATGCGTAGGGTTCGAAGGAAAGCTTACTAGAAAAGGCTTGGTCAAGATGAAAGAAAACGGCGGAGTTTACTAGAAAGGAAAACCACGAGCCAAGTTAATAATAGGGACTGAGCGGGTCATGGGTCAGAGGAGGGTCCGTTTGACTTTTCTAGACGGGCGGGTTGCTGGGCCTTTTTAATGTGGGCCTGGAAGCAATGGTGGCTGCCCTTCTTTATAAGTCATTGGGCAACACCACATTCTCCACCCTTACCCAAATTCTACGTGTCGATCCGGTTTACTGCTAGGATCCAAATAGGATTCTCATCATCGCCGCCCCGGTACATGCACAAACAAAAAATCTCAAGAAGAAAGTTAGCACAGATACCAAGAAAAAACAAACAAAAGAAATTTGCATATTTAACAAATACGCCTTACCTCCCACTTACCATCGCGGCCTAATCGGCCGTGTAGAAGTTCAGAATGTTCAAACACGTTCGTAATTTGCTCGCGGGCAAACGCTTGGTGTTCATATCAGCCGGGTTGTACTCAGACGGAATTTTCTCAATATCAATAACACGCTCAGCAACAATGTCACGAATAAAATGTAAACGCACATCTAAATGCTTAATACGATCATGAAAAATAAGATTTTTGCACAATTGAATCGCATCTTGATTGTCAGAAAATAACACAACATTACCATCCAAAACACCAATTTCAGACAATAGACCCTTTAACCAAATAGCCTCTTTAAAAGACTCAGTTATCGCAACATATTCAACTTCGGTAGTAGACAACGTAACAATAGGTTGTAACTGAGACTTCTAACTAATACAAGAGCCACACAAAGTAAACACATATGAAGTTGTGGATTTCCGACTATCTCTATCATTAGCATAATTCGAATCAACATAACCTTTAAGCAAAACACCATCAGCCGACTTACAAAAACTCAACCCATAACTCACATAGAATTTCAGATAATGTAACAGCCATTTCAAAGCCTCCCAATGGAGTTTACCAGGATTAGACATGTATCTACTGAAGCAACTAACAACATAATCAATATCAGGCCTAGTACTAACCATGAGATACATCACAGAACCAATAACATTTGAATATGGCACGTTTTTCATAGCATCGATTTCAGTTTCAGTCTTGGGGGACTGAGACTTACTTAACACAATATTCGAAGTAAGCGGGACCTTAGTAGGATCCGCATCAGTCATGAAAACCTTTTTTCAAAATCTTTTCAACATAGGAAATTTGGTTTAAGAAAATCGAACAATTTTTCCTTTCTCTAACAATGTTCATGTCCAAAATATGTTTAGCATCTCCAAGTATTTTCATATCAAACATATCACATAGACACTTTTGAACATGCTCAACAGACTTGATGCAAAGACTCAGAAGTAACATATCATCAACATAAATGAGCAAGAAGATAGTAAATTTAGCAGATTCTTTAAAGTACAAGCAATGATCATACGAGCTACGTTTAAACTTTAAAGAAAGCATACAAGCATCAAGCTTTTTGTTCCACTGCCTAGGAGATTACTTCAAACCATACAATAATTTTTTAAGCAAGCAAACAAAATCAGGATTCGACTTATCAATAAAACCTTCCGGTTGCTTCATAAAAATTTTTTCATCTAATTCACCATGCAAGAAAGCAGTTTTAACATCCATTTGTTTCAACTCCCAATCAAAATGAGCAACTAATGCAAGCATAATACGCACAGTGGTGAATCTAACAAGCGGAGCAAAAATTTCCGTATGATCTACCCCCTCCTTTTGAGTAAACCCCTTAGCAACGAGTCTAGCCTTAAATCTACCCCCCTCATTCTCATGCTTGACCTTATATAATCACTTACAATCAACCGCATGACAATCATCATGTTTAGGCACAAGGACCCACGTTTGGTTAACATGCAAAGAGTTCATTTCATCATTCATAGTATTTAACCATGCACGAGAATTAACAGATCTCAAGGCTTCATGATACGTTTTCGGTTCACTACTAACAATAGAATCAAACACACAAAAATCATTCGACATCAGATGATAATCACGTAAAAGCACAGATTTAGAACGAGTTCTTTTCTCCCTATCTCTAGCAAGTTGATAATCATCTAACATATGCGAATCATGCATATTCTCAACATTTTCATCATGCACATCAGGTGTTTGAACATTTTCGGCAGGTAAATCAATAACATCAACAGGCACATTTTCGGTTTCAACAGGCATATCATGTGAATCACCAAAGTTACTAACATGCATAGGCTCCACCTCACTTGGAGTCGGGACATGTTCATTAACAACAGGCACAGAAGCGTATAAACATGGAAATTCAAACTCATTAAAAATCACATCACAGCTAATAATCACTTTAAATCCCGGTTCACTCCTAAGCCACAACCTATAACCCTTAACACCCTTCGAATAACCCAAGAAAACACGTTTCACAGAACGAGGTTCAAGCTTATCATGTTTTTGATGAACAAACGCATCACAACCAAAAATACGCAAGTTATAATAATCAATCTCTTTTCCACACCAAACAGACTCAGGACATCTACCATTCAAAGGCACGGAGGGGGACCTATTAACCAAATATGCAGCCGTTAATAAGGGCTCGCCCTAAAACCTTTTTGAAAGATCAGAAGTAAAAAGCATTCATTTAACTCTTTTGAGTAGTGTACAATTCATTCGTTCCGCAATCCCATTTTGCTGCGGGGTATACGAAACTGTTCGATGCCTTTGGATGCCAGATTCGGCACAAAATTTATCAAAAACGTTATTACCAAACTCAAGTCCATTATCAGTTCTAAGAAATTTGATCCGTTTTCCAATTTGATTTTCAATCAAGATTCTTCAAGTTTTAAACTTTTCGAAAACATATGACTTATTTTTCAAAAGAAACACAAAGAATTTTCTTGAAAAATTATCAATCACATAAATAAAATATCGATTACCACCTTGTGTGGGATCTTTAGCCGGACCCCACACATCAGCATGCACATACTCAAGAATATCACGACTGGCAAAAATTTTCGGGGAAGGGGAAACAGGGAATTGAACACGTTGTTGTTTGCCATACACACAAGTATCACAGAAAGGCATATCAGAAACTTTATCTTTACCAAAACACCACGTTTATGCAAAACTTCTAAAACTTTACTACTCATGTGTCCAAGACGTTTATGCCATCAAAAAGTATGATCAGCAAGCACAAAGTTCGCATAATTTGGCATGGATTCACAATCAATAGTGCAAACATATAAATTTCGCCGCTTTTCAGCTTGAAAACAACAAGAGAACCCTTCATGATCTTCATAATACCATTACCCCACCTACCTTCTAACCCATCATCCTCAAGTGCAGCACAAGATATCAGGTTATGACATAAATTAGGCACATGATGCACATTTTTAAGCGTTAAAGCATAAAAAGAATCAAACTGTAAGCAAACATCACCCAAACCAACAACATTGCATACTTTCTCATTCGCCATAGAAACATGCCCATGCTCAACTTCTTTGTAATTTGAAAATAAATATTTATGTGGAGACATATGAAACGTGCATGCAAAATCAATAAGCCACTCATTATCACATATATTAGAACGCACAGTGTTCAAATTATCATGCATTTCATCAGACTCAATAACCATATAAACATCACCCATATTCTCATTACAAGACATCATATTCGCATGATCAGACTGTTGTTGTTTGTTTTTCTTGGGACATTCTTTAATATAGTGATTAAGATCACCACAGTTATAACACTTGCGACCACTTGGACGAGATTTAGACCTACTCTTACCTTTGACCTTCTTTTTAGAAAAACTTTGGTTATTTTGAAAATTTTGGTTATTTTGATTAGTGGAGGTCTGAGGGTTTTGAAAACGATTTCTCGACCTACCTCTAACAAAATTAACCTCGCCATGACTATTACTTCCCTTATTAGCTTTTAAATCCAATTCTTTAATTTTTAAACCATTTATTACCGTGTCAAGACTTACCTGATCTCTTCCATATTTAATAGAAGATTTTGCATCATTATAAGAATCAGTAATATCATTTAAAAGCACAATAGGGGAATAATCGTCAATATGTTTGTCACCAGTTTATTTTATGTCCAAAACAAGTTTCATAAAAACATCAAGATTATTATCAATATCTTTTGACAAATCGAGTTTAAATCTAAAAAAATTTTCAAGTAAAATAATTTACTCGGCAGAGACATTTCGGTATAAAGCTCTTCCAATTTGTCCCAAAGTTCTTTTTACCACATTTGCGTAACACAAAATTTAAAATAATAGACGAATACGCAAATTCGTCAAGTTCGGCTTTTTTCTCGGGTGTAGTACCCGGAGTAAAAGAAGAATCAATCGCTTTGAAAACTTTTTGTTGAACCAAAATACCTTTCATTTTTTTGTTGCCAAATTTGAAAATCACCTTTTCCGTCAAACGGTGCCAAGTTAAAAGATGAATGAGACGTCATTTTTAATACACGATAGTTTTTGAAAAAATGACACAAACAAACACGAAGTTTCAAGAAAAATGCACAAAGCACATAAAGAAGGCAATCATGGATATCAAAGGACAACACGCACAAAGCAAATTACGAACCAATCAATAAAACAAAAAACTAATTAACGAGATATGATAAACGACACGTAATCAACATAATAATCCAACTAAACAGTTCAACAGAATAATTTCAATGAATAATTCAACGGAAGCAATTCAGCGTAAATAGGATAATTCAACGAAAGCACAAAGCAAGCACGTAGCACGTTCGACTAACGTAGAAACTACCATCTAGATCCCAATGCAGATAAAACCCTCTACAAGCGGTATTTACACTACGAAACATAAAAACAGAGAGGTTCAGCCTCTTTACCAGAGCGGGATCCCACGTAGGGACCCCAATCCACTGGAGCGGTGGTCAAAGAGCACTCTGATACCACTATTGTGATCGCTGGCCACCCGGTACCCGCTGTTTGGTTGCAAATAGAAGCATTGTCTTTGTGTCGAACATCGTTACTTAGGCCCGGATAGCAATAATTGCATCCGTAATTAGCCCACACAGCTTCAAGCTTGACACCAGCCCTTACGACCCAAACTCTGCCCTCCAGTAGGTCCATACGTCCCGAATTCAGCCCTCCAGTAGGTCCCAACAATTAGCCCGCTCACAGCCCGTACACAATCATCACCTCAGTCCCGACAACAGCTTCTTCGTTGACTCAAATCGCAAATTACCAGTCTGACGACAAAAGGCAGAAATATCAAACGGCAAAGGAAATAATATGCGGAATCAACGATCTTACAAAAATGGATCTTGACCAAGATCCAAATCCGAGTTTAGTGCAATTGGGCGCCGTACAAAGCTCCACCACAGTCGTCTGTTTCAGGGATTTTTGGCTCATGGATCTCGGTCCTTGATTGCAGCAAATCGGCGACACGTAGATACCGTCAGGACAAAGGGCCAGCTTTCTGCCACGCCTGGGCCCATTTCTGTCCGAGATCTGCCGCAATCTTACTGCCGGTCAACAAGGTCAGAGGCTCACAAAGAACAGGGATAATCAAAGATAATAACCAAGAGAGACCAAGAAACATCACAGATCGTGGGAAGAGGAGAAGATTGCTGTGTGTTTTCACAAAGAGAGATCGGCCAATTTAAACCCAGGGCCATGCGTAGGGTTTGGAGGAAAGCTTACTAGAAAAGTCGTGGTTAAGATGAAAGAAAACGGCGGAGCTCACTAGAAAGGAAAACCACGAGCTAGGTTAATAATAGGGACTGAGCGGGTCACAGGTCAGAGGAGGGTCCGTTTGACTTTTCCAGATGGGTGGGTTGCTGGGGTTTTTTAATATGGGCTTGGAAGCAATGCGGGCTGCCCTTCTTTATAAGTCATTGGGCCAACATCACAAAGAAAATAGAGAATTTAATTTTTCTTTCGTGACATTCACATTAAACCATAAACATTCATAACAATCACTTTAATCTTGAACAAAGAAGTTAAGATATTATAGAAACTAATCCCAGTAAGAAGCATCCCACTGATCGTACTGAAATTAAACTATCCAATGACATCAATGTCAGGAATAGGATGACCCTAGTTGTATTTAGACTTCACTACTGTTATCATGTTTCTTGTTTTGCTTTTTTTCCAAAAGTTAATTGTATAAGCTTGTGCTCTCCTCATCCATCTCACTGCCAAAAAGAACAACAAAGATGAAAACTAACAAGTGCGGAAAAAAGAAAGGAAAAAAAGAAAAAGAAAAAAAGGGTAACTACTATTCTTTGTCGTAAGAAAACAAGAACCACAAATAAAGGGGTAACACTCTTGTCAGACCGATACCAAAACTCCATAACCAATACATCATAATACAAAATTCAATACATCTTATTACCGGATCATAAATAAGTCAATACTTTCAAGTAAAAAACTCATACATCATAGTAAGAAAACCAAACATTATAGCACCAGGTCAGATGACTTGATCATTCATGACCCATTAATATGGTCTTACACAAATCTTTACCATAAACTAAATGATGATAAAACAGTATGAATTAAATGCAAACATTTCTGAAAACTCTCCATTATTCTTAGCTATATTTTACCCCAACAAAACCATCCATCCAAAAAAAAGTAACCAATTATATGACTTCACAAGCAACGAGAGAATTTAAAATGTCTTGACTAAAAGAAGAAATTGCTAACAGCAAATATTCTGAGCTAAATCTATACAAATGATGTAATCTCAAGTGTTGTATTCCATAATGTACATTACACAGTGATTCACATGCTTATTATATGTAAATCTGAAAGACCTATGGTAGTTATAAGTATCAGTAAAATGATGTTAAATTCAGTGTTACAACACTAGAACTAACATCAAACAATTTCAGAGTTGTATACAAGACAATAAGAACTGATGTTAAGAATGGTGTTAAAACACCGAACTTAACATCACACAGTCTATATAATTAAAAGCAGCGGAAATTTAAAAACAATTTTGAACACAACAATTTAAATTTCGTGCATAAGTAAATACTTACCAACGTGGGTATACAAATCCAAATACTATATTACTTACATTTGTTCAAGATCAATTACAAAATAATTAAGTAATATAACAAAACACAAGTATCAACAATTGACACTAAAATACTTATGGCAATGTTGGTGATGATCTTCTCCGTTGGTTACGCAACTTCGAAGGTGTTTTTGTCTTGTTGCCTCAAGTTCTTCACTTGCTTGTGTTCTCCTTGTATTGTGTTGCTTGCTACGTCTCTCGTGAATGCCGTTTTCAGAATTCTACTTCTCTTGGCTTTTCTTATCTTAATTAGACAAGACTCCAATACTTGTTAAACAAGTCTTAAACATAAATTAGGAAACCAAATAAAAAGTCCTAGATTCCATCTAGGAAACAAATCTAGAGTCCTAATTTATTTTGAGCCCAAGAAAGACAAACAACTAAAAAAGAAAAAGTTTTCAAGAATAAATCCTCAACAATCTCCTCCTTTTGCCTTTGGACAAAATACATACGACGCAACAAAATGCTCAAAAGACTCATAACTTAAACTTAGACTCCCCCTAAACAAATAACCATTGTGTAAGAGTTAGAACCATAAAGAAATGTTTTCCAAACACAAAACAAAACATAAATAGTCATAAGGACTTAATGACCACGAATCCTCTTTGACGGACGAGGAGACGTCCCATCATCCTTAGCCTTTCTCTTTCTCATCATCTTCTTCAACTTCTTCATCATCCTCTTCCTTGACTTGATCTTTCTCGTCCTCTTCTTGGCCTTGTCTAAGCTTGCCAACGCCTCCGCAGTGGCGCCATCATCATCATTGCCTTCAGCAGTAGCATCACCAGCGTCGTCATTGTTATCATCTCCCCCTTTTTTTCCGAAAAGCAAAAGGGCCTCTACGAAAGAGCCACTAAGCGCCTGCAACTGGGCAATCTGGTTATCAAATAAAGCAATTTGGTCCCAGATAACTGGAGAAGAAAAATGAACCATGTTAGTACCGGTGTTAGAAACACCAGAACCGTCACCAGAATATCCACCAGCCCGAGGAGGCACCTGCCATGGGAGATCAATGACCCGGGCTCCATCCATGTGCTGACCATGCAAAGAGAACCATTCAGGCTCTCCAATGAACACATCCTCTCCAGTAGGCTGGAATCCTTTATTTTCTAAAAAGCTGTAAATAAGAGATGGAAAGCAGAAGGATGACGTGTCATAGCAAATCTCGTGACAGCATCAAATACATGTTGGCCAAAATTGAATTTCATCCCACGCCCAAGTTTGAACAGAAACAGAGCCTGAGGTCTAGCGATAATTGTGGCATTCTTAGTAGGAACCCAATTGCAGACAACCACTTTATGTAGCACCGAATAGAGAGAAGATAAACGTGTGACTGGAAATTGCTCACGCCATTTATTCATCAAGCCACCAAACAGGAAGTCAAATACTTCGTTCATGTCGTCCACCGTAGAATCACCGTGGTAGTCCTCAGTGCCAAACAGTTCATTGATGAAAGAAGGAGTAAACGAAAAAACCACCCCACGCACAAAAATTTTCCCAAAGTTCACAGACTTGGGATCAACAAAAGATGGTAGCATCTTTGCATAAAACTCGAGTACAACACTGCGAAGAAATGGCATGCCAGTCAAAACAGTGGAATACATACCTCGGTGCCTAAAGAAGGCAATCAGATTCTGCTTCTCGAAGACATCAACCGGAACACGGCGCTCAACAATCATGTCATGGGTTTGATAGCCATCAAACAACTCTACAGCCTCCGTAGTCTGGAACTTTGATGACACAGGCACCATGTCCTCGATTTCAACACCATGAACACCAACATCATCAAAATCATCAGACACCTGGTCAGATGCGGTTGGTGCATGTTAAGGGGCAACATCATGAGTAAATTCAGAGCTAGAAGATGAGGCAGGATTGTCTGCAGGGGATGTTGGTTTCGGTGACACTTCACCAGAACCAACATTGGCGTACTGAGTAACTGCAGATGGTGTTTCGTTAGGTGACACAACAATCGAAGTACCATCAACCTTCTTGGCAGTTTTAGACTTCTTCTTTTTTCTCTTCAAAGTAGACAAATAATCACGAAGGGGAAATGCATCATCAGAATCAGGCGAGTAATCAAACCCATACTCAGACGCAGGCTCAGATTGAGCCATGTTAAATGGGGTCAGAAGGGGATCAACAACCAATGGGGTGGAAGAGCTCGCTACTTCACCTGTGAAGAAGTTAATAACTTCATACGGGGGATCAAAATACCTTGTCTCGATTGACGTCGGCGAGACTTTGATAGATACCAGTGGATTCTTCTTGTCAGCCAAGCGAACAGTCTCTTTCTGGCAAGGAGTCGCTGACTTCATCAACCGTGGGGAAGAGGTGGTTGGCGGCGCGGCAACTGGTGCAGATGGCACAGAATCCTCATCATCGGAGTCCATCATAAAGTGACGTCCTCGGATAAATTCATGTGCTCAATTGGCACATGACGTCGCGCACCCACTTTACTTTTTGGAACAGCCGCCGGAATCACTCCTGGGGGAATATTGTGCAGCCTTTGCGACCTTTTCAAAGTCGGATTCCCAACTCGGCCAAAAAGCTCTACGATTAGAGGCATATTGGGCGGAATGTCCATGTCGATTTCATTGCCCATCTGTCTGGGGCAAGATGAGCAGTCGGAATTGCGTCGGTGGCAGTGGCGATAGGATTCAGCTCTTCAGAATTGACCATTGGTGGATTGGCGTCAGTAGGGGGGATCAGTGATGGGTTCGGTGATACATCACCACCCATCTCCACACGGATGTCCACCGCTGTGTTGGTTGGCATATTAATCAGAACCTGTTCATCAGTGGAGTGGCGTACGCCGATAGGTAGTTCTGGAGCTTTGCTTGAAGACGATGAGTTCGACATTCTGCAAATAAGTTCTGAGAAAAGAAACAAAAAAACAACCACAATCGAGGGAGTTTTTTTTTTGCTGTTTGAGAACCGTTGGCAGTAAAATAAGAATAAAGAGAAGGTGAGAAATTCCTAGCTTATATAATCAAGAAAAGTGACCGTTGTGGGGTCGAAGGAGGATAAAATGTAATAACCCATTTAGTAACAAACTTTCCTATTTTAACCCTAAAAGATTTTCTTTCCTAAACAAAATATTCCCACTCCTCATTAAAATAGGCACACGATCTCAACCCAATAAAACACTATCACATATTTAAAAATAAATAAAAGTTACAACTCTCCAATAATAAAAACCGAGATAAGCTAGATGAATAAAACCATCATCACATTTGAATATTTTCCTAGCAAGACAACTTTTCACTCTCCATATTAACCTCTTACTTGTCAAATCCACCGATTTTAACACCACTGAAACACTTGGTTAGTAAGATTCAGAACTTGATCAAGGAATTCAAAGAAAAGATGCAAGCACAAGCAACAAAACACACAACAATACGACATCTTCACAAAGTATGAATGTCCTAATTGATGCCTAAAAAATCATGACCTAAAAAAAACAAAAATATAACAATTGATTTAGGTGATATGATCAGTTTTGCTTTTTATGTGATGACATTTAAGCAACATTACTTCAGTGAAGTAAATGAAAACAGACCCCATAACCCAAGTTAATGACTACGTCAAAATCACTCAAGAGGGTGAAAATTAAAGACTAGATCTTTGTTAATCCAGATTATCTTCATCTTTTTATAGATTTGAAGAGAAATTATCTTAGAAATTTCTTTTCACACCCCTTGGTTTTGGACCTGGGAGTAACCAGTTTCTGATGAGAAAGTTCCACAATCATCTACGTGAAGAGGTTAGTCTTTTTGTCACCACTTTTTATTACAACACAAGATTTTTCCGCACTTCAATCAGACGCAATGAATTTAGGATATGTATGAAAAACTAAATGAAAAATGCATGCAAAATTTACAGATGTCATGACTGATGACAGTTTAGGTGTCATGACATCAAGACTAACATCGACCTATACAGTGCACATTCTGAGATCTTTTCTCAAACGAGAGAAGGTCTCTAAATCTAATGCCTTTGTGAAGATGTCAGCAAGCTGATTGCCTGTTCCTATATGCTCAAGACTCACTATCTTCCTCTCAACAAAGTCTCGAATAAAGTGGTACCTTATGTCAAATGTTTGAATCGAGAGTGCTGATTCAAGCTTTTGTGTGCCCACTTAATAAATATTTGTCAATTATTCAAAAGCTCGCTAGCAAGAGTACGATTTTGCATGTAGGTTGGTAAGCTAAACCGAGTCGATCTCAAGGAACAAACAATCGGTATCTCAACGTTTGTTTAATCACGAATTAACACCAAAGCTTGTACAATTAGGGATTTTTGTTTGTTTTGATTATCTAAGAATTTAAAACGCAATGACATTAAAAAAACTAAGTAACTTGAACTAATTAACCAACTAGAAATTATTAGAATGAATTAACTTTCAAGAATTCAACCTAAATAAACAAAAGCATGTACGAATTTATATACCAATAACGTAATCAAAAGCATAAACTCAAACGAATATAACTAGCATCGAAAAGCAATTATCATAAACTAAACGTAAACGAAATCAATAATCTTGAAAATAATCCCAACAACTAAGAATGAATTAAATAAACTAAATTAAGATGAAAGATTACGAATCTAATTATCCAAAGTAACAAGGTTTAAAGCATAAAATAACTCAAGAACAATAAATAAGATTAATTGTCTAGTTGCATGAACTAAACTAACAAAGCAATTAAAAAGTTTAGAATACATATTGGTACTAAGAAGTGCAGTAAATACCCCAGCTATTCCGAAGAGAACAAGTAGATCTTAGCCAAAAATCGAGTCACGAACTAACGAACGAAGCTTGGAACTTGTGACTCTTGAATCTTCAATCTCGATCTTTTATTATGATATGGGTTGTAAAAGTATGTTGTTTTTGTGTCTAAGGACCGAAAATAGGGTTGTAGTGGTTATATGTTTGTTGGGGACGGATTTAGAGAGGGGTTTATATAGTTTTCCCATGTCTTGGAGCACAAGTTAGGGCAAAACCGCGTTTATGGGCCGATAACGGTAAGACTAGCGGTATGAGTTTCCGCTATCTATACCGTTAAACCTTTCTGAGCAGTCTCTGCCCATCAGTAGCGGTGTTGGTAGCGGTAAGAAAGTAATCGTTAAGTATACTGCTAAACCTCTCTATTGTTTCCTAACGGTGGGACTAGCGGTAAGGGTTACTGTTAAGGTTACCGTTAGTTTGGTCTGGAAGCTCTTTGTCCACCTTCATCGGTAAGGTAACGGTAAGGAGCAGCGGTAAAGGTTACCGCTAACTCTTAACTTTTGCTATGTCTTCACTGGAACGCTCGATTCTCATCTCTTAATCGTTGAACTTCATCTCTTATGCGCTGAGCTCCTCCGATTACTTAGCTATAAGGTGAAAAAAAGAGAATAATCACCTATTTGCATCAATCTAGATCATAATTTGGTAAAATAAGATGGAAGTGTAAAAATACGATATTAAGCATAATCTACCCAACTTACACAAAAAACAATAAGAAAAACTAACTAAAATGCTAATAAAAATAAGGATAAATATGCGTTAGTCAACTACCCCACGCTTTATTAGTTTGTTCGTCCTTGAACAAACGATAATTTCAAAGAAAACCAGACTGAAAATGAATCCAATCAATGAGTCGTGTCGTGCTACATAGATAATTTTGAAAATACAGATACACGTAACGCAACATCAGACGCTCGACATTATTATATTGTCGCTCTGAAAATAAGTCATGCATCCTCTCAAAGGGTAATATATACGTGTACGCTCAAAGCACTCAAGAATATTTTATGGGGACGTGTTTACACTCAAATCTTCAAATACAAGCACAATAAACAAGCACTGAAAATCAAAAACTTCTCCATCGCATTTAACCAACAAAGAATCGGAAAAGGTTATTTCGGGTTGTAATGTAGGCTCTTTGGATGGGTATGGAATATATAAGTCGTGTGGCTAACTCACGATCTAACGTGATCAATAACTCACGAAACTATTCTAATCACGAAGCAAAGTGCTTCACCTCATTCAAAATAAAACCTCACTAAACACTCATAACGTAGCCTTAAAACTTAGGCTATTTCTCAACTTGAAAATCGTAAACCGACTTTCGCTCGAACCACTTAAACAATTCAGAAGCTTAAGATACGCTTCTTATTTTCAAACACAATTCTTGCCTCTTAAGCATTAGGCGTCATAAGAGAATAAATAATAATAAACACAAGCCTTAATAAGAAAGGGCAACGACTCAAAGAGATTCACCATCCTTTTTTTTATATTATGGATCGTGATTCTTTATTACAATATTTCATAAATCCTTGATAAAATCTCCAAAAGACAAATAACCAATAAAAGTAACTAACTCCTAACCCACGCTTTTAATGACGTAAGAGTCGATTCAAAAACACTCATGGCTATAGGATATGTATTATTTGGCTATGAGGGTCTCATTCAGAATTTATATTGGCTAATATATATGGATATGGCTGGAATAAGGGTTTTTTTCTGTGCCTTAACATCATGTTCAAAGCTAATTACACACAACGATTTCAAAGAGATCTCAAAACAGAGCTCACTCAGGTACATGCAATGATGATAAACACTCAGGCTACTCATTGACTTTTTCACGAAAATTTCTGAATTGATGCTACTTTTAAGGTTTTGCGAAATCAATTACGTCCAAGTACCATTTTACAATATATAAATAATGATTTAGAAAAATTATGCAATTATACACGCTCAAAGACAAGAACATCAAATCATACATAGTTAACATCGACAGGCAAGCCAGACAAACACAATTCAACGCAGAAGTAGCAATTAAACACAAGAGTTTACTAATTATTACAGGCCATAAGAATTCAAATTGCACTTATAAACGAATTACAATTCATACTCGACCCTCCTTCTCCCTCAAAAGTCCGACAATATCTGGATTGCCATAAGAATTAATAAAAATAAAAGAGGTAAGGAGAAGAAAAACTTCCCTGTAAACTTAAGAAGTCGAGTCGCTCATGTCGAACTCTTGCAATTGGCCGTCGTCTCGATCCTCGTGATTCGAGTTGTCCCTTAACAAACACTCCAAAAGACAAAAATAAAAAAGAAAATAAATAATAAAAATAAAAAGTGCAAATAAAGAAAATAAAATCATTGTCCAACATAAAATAAAAATATCAATAAAATATCACTGCCACGGTGGCATGTGATCATGGGGACCCTGGAAGGGGGCGTCATCAGGGGATGAGCAGAGGTACATCGTCCCATAAATCGGGCAAAGCCAGCCGCTAATCCAGTCAACATATCCCTATTAGCCTCGCTCACATCTCGTCCTCGCCGAGCCTCCTCACGCGCTAACTGCGCCTCTCTATGCCCTCGCCGCGCCTCCATAACTGCCAACCTAGCATTCTCGTTTACTTTGTAAGCCTCGTCGAAAGCGAATCGTGCATCCGACCTAGCCTCTTGGGCTTCATACTCAATGTCAGAAAATCAGTCATAGACATTTGTCTTAAATTCCTTGTAGTCGGTCAAATAAGCATCGAACTCGAGCCGACCCCACTGTGATGACTCGACGTTCGATCAATACGCGGGCCCATCAAGATTCCCCGTATCTCCCCCATTGACTACCTTTGTCTCCTCGCGAGCCTCATCCTCGCCATCGTTCTCTTCTTCCTCTTCAACATTCACCCATAATTGCTTCACTGGCCGTCTCTCTCCTCTATGTATCCCGGGGACTCGAATCATTCACCACTAAAGCGTCAATGGTTGATAGCCATGCACGATTTCTTAGTCCCTCGGTGCGTATCCGCACAACTCGGCAATGCCCGTGATGAAGATGTCGTGCGACATTAGAACCTGTCATACGTTGCTAGTATTCTTCACACTCTTCATGTATTTAATGATCAGGGGGTAGATTTGGACAATTTTCCCCTTAGTCATACACCACAGGGCATACAAATCGTCCCTGTTTATCAAATTCGGCTCCTCCTTGTCAATCACACATCGAGCCAAGAACTGGTACCCGACATATAATGCGTTATCTTGCACCATCATGAGGGGGTATTGACTCCTCCCCTCATTGCCCGGATATGTAATCTCTGCCCAAAACGCTCGTTCGTTGTAATGATAATCTCATTCACAGAGCATCATGCGTCCCTCGAAATCGAACATAGCCTGGATCGCCTCAGGAGCGATATTATACTCCTGGCCCTCCAAATTGGCATGTGAATGTATTGTCAGCTATAATCTTGAATGACGTATAAAATTCGAGCATCATTTTCTCGTAGGTCGGGACTCAAATCTAAGCCCATTGGACGCAATTGAGGTTGTTGATATACCCCACAAATTTTTTGGTGAAAGGATCACCTTGGACTGCTTGGGCCAACCAGTAATCAATGTCGATGATCACTGGATTCACAATCGGTCGGTTCAACAATGAATTATAAAGATCAACTTCATCATCGTAAACCTTGAACCTCGATCCAATTGTCCTTTGCACGTTTTTCCTTTTGGTGTTCGATGATGAGGCCATGGCGTCGGAATCAAACTACTGGACTGTGGCTGTAGATGTGGTTGGAATGCGATCTCGGAAACGGCTCTAAACTTTTGAAAATTTCGAATCGGCAGAACACTTAGTGGTTAGGCCTAGCGGTAAGCCTAACCGTTACCTCTTATCGCTAAGTTTTAGCGGTACGCTAGCGGTCACTGGTACTGTTACTGATATTGCTAGCGGGTTCTAACCGTTTGGTTTTGGATTTCCTAACCAAATTTGATCCAATAATCCTAATATACTACTGAATTCACTTGCAAACCGAACCAGACAATTCAAAAAGGTTGAAGTTTAGCCACTCTTACCCCAAATCGCGAAGAAATCCAGAATTAAGGGTAGAAATTACAGTGGCTTCACCCGTGATAGTTTGTTGTTGAATGTGGCTTGATTTCGCTTAAAGATACTCATCGAATTTGGTGACTAGTGGCTGGGTAGCGGTGGTTCTCGCGAATTGGCAGAGGTATGCTTTCAGTTCTAGCGGTACGAAAATAACGATTAGCCCTAAAAATTTTCTGATTTATACTTACTCCGGGGTGGGCTTTTAATTAGTTAGTGGTAAGGTGTAGTGGTAAGGGTAACCACTAGCCAATACCGCTAGATTCTCTACTGGTGACTAACGACGATTCTAGCGGTAAGGGTTACCGCTAAGTCACTGTTAAAGTGGTAAAACTGCACAGTCTCACAAGAAAAAAAAAAAAAAAAAAAATAAAGACGAAATGTATGAAATTAAAATTTTATTAATACTTGACTCATGAAACTTAGACAATGGAATTAAATAAAATTGAAATTGCAATAAAATAAACTAGATAGAATAGGATAACAATCCTATGACTCGATAATAACTTAATTAAAAACTTAAATATTGCATAAATAATTAGCTAATCGAAACGTCCTAAGGGTCAAGGGGAGTTTGGTCCATAGTGCATGTTCTCGAGCTCATCGATTTTATCATTAACCTCTTCCAGACGCTAATTTTAATACTCTACGTTCCACTGGTGTACTGCATTGTTTTCCTCAAGATTTCAAATTTGGGCCTCCAACTCGTTGACTCGACGTTGGAGTGCGAATTATTCTCGTTGAATCTCGTAGTTCTCATGTCGGAGGTTGATACTATCTCTCAATCCTTCATCCAATTCGGCCTCCTTTTCTTTTAGGCGCTTTTGCCAAATGGCAATTTCGTTTGCAAAAGAAGCTTCGTTCCACAAAAACCCAGTATTTTGAGTTGTTAGTTTCTCAATATCCTCTCTAGCAATGAGTATTTCATCTTGAAGCTCTTCTATGGTCTCGTCATGCTCCCTTGGGTCTTTTATTCCTCTTTCGAGGCTACATTCTAGGCTACGCTTTGCCGCTTTCAGTTCCTTGTTTGCCCCTTTCAGTTGGGAAATTGTGTTTCTCAACCCTGCATTGACTTCCCCAACCTTCTTCAATCTATCTTCCAGTGCGTTGATCTTGAAGGTGGTGTTGACTCCGTCTAGTTGGAAACCATTATTCATGGCCTTCACCTTCTCGATTTCGCCTTGCATCTTAGCCATCTCTTCTTTGTGCTCCCTTCGCGAAATCCACCCAAGTTCTTAGTTGGTGGTGGCTTGTGGGATTGGCCTCATGGTGTTGGAAGTTATGGAGAACTTTGGTGTTGGGAGGGTTAGAATTAAAGAGCTTGAAAAGTTGTGAAAAATAGGGTGTCTAAGGGGTGGTTTTTATAGGAATTATTGGCTCTTGAAAAATAGGAGTCTTAGATCTTTCCCAGTTTTAATTAAGGGAGGAGATATGAAAGTTACCTAGTCAATTTAGAACTCTCTTAAGGTAATAGATCTAGATTTAAAACTCAGCCAAAATCCGTGCAAAATAATACCATAAATTTACTTACCTGGTGGAATTAATATTCCCCAAAATTGCAGCCCGATCCTTTCCAAATTCTGCAGATTCGATCACGATAACGGTTACTCTAGCGGTAAGGATTACCGCTAGACATACTGTTAAACTCTCTGTTACTCCCTAGCAGTAAATTAACGGTTGGAGTGACCACTAGTTACACCATTACACCCTTCAGTTCCAGTTAGTGGTAGTTTAACGGTTTGATCATCATCGTTACGCCTAGCATGCTAACGGTAAGAGCTAGTGGTGTGGGTCACCGCTAGATTCTCAGATTAGGCGAAACTTTCAACCTTTTTCTACACATCAATATCGCGTAAACGTACCACGATATAAAATTGATTATAAAATAAAGAAATGTTCAAAAATAAAATTAAAAAGAAAGAAAATAATACACATGCTTGGGTTGCCTCCCAAGAAGCACATCGTTTAACGTCGCTTGCTCGACGCGAATTTTAGCAATTAATTTTTAGCTGGAGGTGGATCCACAAACTTCACAAACTCACGATCTTGACTCGCCGTTATTCCATCACGATATAGCTTTACTCGGTGTCCATTGACTTGAAATGTTACATCTTTTTTATCATCGTAAAGAGTGACCGCTCCAAAATTATGATTTCCTTGATCAAGAACGGACCACTCCATCTTGACTTAAGCTTATCTGGAAAGAACTTTAATCTAGAATTATAGACCAAAGCTAATTTACCTACCTCTAATCGTTTATCTACAAGTTTACGATCCTGGTGTATCTTTGTTATCTTCTTTTGCCTCCACGCGTCATCATAAGACTTGTTTCTAATTTCTTCGAGCTCGGTCAACTCCAACTTCCTATACTAGCCTGCTTCATCATAGTTAATATTTAGCTTGCAGATGGCCCAACTTGCTTGGTGCTCTATTTCAACGGGCAGATTACACGCTTTCCCGTAGATGAGTCAGAAAGGACTCATACTAAGCACTGTATTATAGGCTGTTCACTAAGCCCACAGTGCGTCAATAAGTTTCACTGCCCAATCCTTCTGATTTGGTCCAACCATTTTCTCGAGAATAGCTTTCAACTGGTGATTGCTCGTTTTGACTTGTCCAGAAGTTGGAGGATGGTATGGTGTGGTTACCTTGTGACGGATTCCATATTTAGTCATCAATCTCTCGAAGGCTTGGTTGTATAAATGGCTCCCCCCATCGCTTATAATCGTCCTTGGCACTTCAAACCTACTGAAAATGTTCTCTTGTAAGAATTTAAGTACAATCTCAGCATTTGCTTTTCGCGTAGGAATCGCCTCCACCCACTTGGATACATAATCGACTCCTACTAGGATATACTCGAACTCTCCGCTTTTGGGAAACAGTCCCATGAAATCTATCCCCCATACATCAAAAATCTCCACCACTTGATTAGGCACTTGTGGCATCTCATCTCGCTTTCTTATGTTGCCGGTTCGTTGGCAGTTGCCGCATGTCTTGCAGTATTCGTATGCATCAGCAAATAAACTCGACCAATAGAAACCGGCTTGCAGTACCTTAAATGCTGTCTTTTGAGATCCAAAATGCCCTCCATGATCGTGGCAAAAATGCAATATACTCTCCATTTCATTGTTAGAAACGCATCTTCTGGTTAGCCCATCCTTGCAGCGTTTGAACACATAAGGATCATCCAAAAAATAATCCATGCATTTATTTAAAAATCTCTTCCTTTCTTGGTAGGATAGGTGGTTAGGTATAATATCACAAGTAAGATAGTTCGCAATATCAGCATACCAAGGAGTAATTAATTGCTCAAGAGTATACGCATTTTCATAAGGAAATAAATCATTAATCATAAACTTCCCACTTTCATCATCCTCAGTTATCATCCTAGGAAAATGATCAGCTACAACGTTTTCACATCCACGTCTATCTTTTATTTCTACATCGAACTCTTGCAATAATAAGATCCATCTAATCAGACGTGGTTTTCTTTGAGGTTTAGAAAATAAGTGACGCAATGCAGCATGATCCGTATGTACAATTACTTTTGCTCCCACTATATAAGACCTAAACTCTTCAAATGAAAATACAACTGCTAACAATTCTTTTTCAGTTGTGGTATAGTTACGTTGGGCATCGTTTAACATGTAACTCGCATAATAAATAACCCTAAGTAGCTTATCCACACGTTTTCCTAAAATGAACCCCACCGCTTCATTTGAAGCACCACACATTATTTTGAATGGTAAAGTCCAATCAGGGGCAACAACTACCGGAGCAGAATTAAGTCTTTCCTTAAGCTCATTAAACGCATTCATACATTCTTCATTAAAAATAAAAGGAGTATCTAAAGTCAAGAGTTTACAAAGTGGACGACTAATTTTTGAAAAATCTTTAATAAAATACCCATAAAAACCTGGATGACCAAGAAAAATCCTAATACCCTTCACATCATGAGTGGGAGGAAGAGTTTCAATAATGTCGATTTTAGCTTTGTCGACTTCCAAACCCCTATTAGAAACAACATGTCCTAAAACAGTACCACTCTTTACCATAAAATGGGATTCTCCCAACTCAACGTAAGATTCTTCGTAATGCATCGTTCTAGACCCTTAGATAAATTAGATAAATAATTTTCGAAAGACAAACCAAAAATAAAAAAATCACCCATAAAAACTTCAAGAAAATCATCGATAAAATTAGTAAAAGCCGAAAGAATGCACCTTTGAAATGTCGCCGGTGCGTTGCATAAGCCGAAAGGCATCCTTAGAAAGGAAAACGTGCCAAAGGGGCACGTTAATGTCATCTTGCTTATATCTTTCGGAGCAGTGGCAACTTGATAATAGCCTGAAAGGCCATCCAAGAAGCAATAGAATTCGTGTCCAGCAAGTTTGTCGAGAATTTGGTCAATGAACAGCAAGGGAAAGTGGTCTTTTTGAGTGGCTGCATTCAACTTTCTATAATCGATACACATATGCCATCCATTAGTCAATAAGGTTGGAACTATCTCGCCTTTTTCATTTTCAGTTATGGTGATGCCTCCTTTCTTTGGAACCACATGGATCGGGCTCACCTATTTACTGTCAGAGATAGCAAAAATAATCCCTTCATCCCTTAGCTTCAAAATTTCCTTCTTAACCACCTCATAAAGTGTTGGCGTCAATGTTCGTTGGCTGTCTCTCATAGGCCTTGCATTAGGCTCTAGCTCGATCGGTGCATACAAGGAAAAGTCCTCGTGCATGAACGAAGAGGTAGTGTTGTGAGTTTATTTAAGTGAAAACGTAACCGACTCGCCCAGAACAGATAAATTCATTCTCCCTTTGTGGACATCAATCAGCGTATGAGAGGTGGACATGAATGGCCGGCCTAGCAAAATAGCATGCTCCATACCTTCTTTTGGAACTTCACCTACATCAAGTATAACAAAATCAACTGGAATTACAAGCTCGCCGACTTGTACTAACACATCTTCAACAATGCCTAGAGGTTGTCTAATCGACCGATCCGCCAATTGTAGTCGCATCGTAGTCGGCTTCATCATCCCAAGGTCAAATTCTTTATACAGCGAATACGACATCAAATTTATTCCGGCACGAAGGTCAAGCATTCCACGTGCTGTTTGCCCATTCCCTAAGGTAATAGTTATGCAAAAACTCCCTGGATATTTTTCTTTCGGGGGTAATGGACCCTTGCATATGGTGCTCACCTCTTTTGTCAACTCTACTCATTGTATTGTCCCCACCCATCTTTCCCTTGAAGCTATCTCTTTGAAAAATTTAACGTATGCTGGCATTGTCTTGATCACATCTAAGAGAAGAAGGTTAATGTTGACATTCTTCAGCAAATTGTAGAGTTCCATGAATTTCTTGTTTTCTTTGGCTGGGCGTAGACGACTAGGAAAAGGAACTTTGTCACGAATCGTGGTAGTCGACTTATTTAGTTGTTGAGTCAAAGGCATGGTGGGATCTTTTTATTGTCATTGGAGTGGGGACTTGGTTCGTAAATCTCCCCTTTAATGATCCCGGAACATACGGATTAGAAGACTTGTGTATTTGGTCTACTGGTTTAGGTCCATTACTCTTAGGTGGCTTTGAAGTTGGAGTTCCGGCCACCTCCTCATCTTCTTCCTTTTCTATCTCGACTCTATAATCTACCTTCTTTCCACTTCGTAATACATAAATGGCTGAAGCTTGCTCGGTTTGACTCGGGAATTTGCCCTTCTGATTTTCTGATTTTGCCATCGAAGCCGCCATTTGGCCCATCATTGTCTCTAAATTCTTCACACTTTTGGAGAGGTCATTAAATACTTCCGTATGCTTATTTACTTGCGTAGTTAATTGTGCAAGCCCATCCCGGTTTTGAATCATCTCGGTGACTTGGTTTTGTTGCAAATTAACAACTGATAGTTCGGTTGAACTAGAGCAGGTGTTGGCCCCATCGTTGGATATTTCGGTGGGGTGGTGGTTTGGTTTATGAGTCGGGTTACGTCGAAGTGTGATGTGGGTTCCCAGGACCCCACTTTAAATATGGAGAATCACGCTTCACCTAAAATTTGTTCGTGGGTTTGTGTTCATAAAGGGGAAACTTGTGCTGACACATCTGATCTTTAATGGCTTTCGCCTCGGCTTCGAACTCGTAAAATACACTATCTTGCACACATCCGCTATATGCCCTTGATCCCCGCAGTGAGTAAACATTTTATTGGTCCTTGAAGAAATCTTCTCCTCATCTTTTAATAATGCAGACACTTCATTGACTCTTATCTTTCGTGGTCTAGAGCTCGTTTGCCTGTATTTCTCGCTCATCTTTTCAAACAACTTCTTAGCTTCTGTTGCAGTCAAGTACTCAAAATCTCCACCAGCAGCCGTCTCGACTTGGTTCTTATGGGAGTCCGATAACCCTTCATAGAAAAACTGATTTACCATCCCTAGAGAGTTCTGGTGATGTGGGCAATCTTGCAACAGTGTCTTGTAGTGCTCCAACGCTTCATGTAGTAACTCTCCATCCTGCTGAACAAAATTGGCAATTTGTCTCGTGATATGGCCTGTCGTTTTGGTTCTAATGAGAGTAGCCAATATTTAGCTTTATCTTTCAGGCAACTTGGAAAACACACCATTTGTAGGTTTTCATGATGAAGTCCCGGAGATGGGATTCTACTTACTTTGGCATAAAATTCTTTAAGAAAATCCAACGGTTCTTCATTGGCGAGACCATGAAATGTCGGAAGGTTATTGATTATGTGAGACTTAAGCTCAAAGTCTCTTGCAGTCCTTCCCAACACAATAGCATAACTATAAGGACTAATTTGAGGGGTCGTGAATTCTCGCTATCTCGGTTCGTGTGCCCCCCTAGGATGTCTCTCTCAGTTGTTAGGTCTCACGTAGTTTCCATCACGTTCATATCTCTCATTGTAATTGTTGTGTTGATTAATGAGCCAATTGTCTATCTGTTCATCTCCAGGTAGCGATGGTGATTTTTGTCTTCACCTCCTCCTCGTCCTTCGTTCCTTTCTATCATATTTCACTGGATTTCTTCCTAATATTCACGGGGTTGTGCTGGACCTTCGGGGCAAATAGGTTCGCTCCCATATTCATCTCTATTACGGATTGGAGAATGTCTGAGTGTCTGATCATTCATAATTTCATCGTGAACAAAATTTCTCGTCTTAACATTGTGTCAGGAATTGTGTCGCAAAGAAAATCAGTGGTGACGAATGAGTCGCTTTTAGAAATATGAGGAGGTCGTGCTTGATTTGAAAACTAAATGTTATCTATTAATGGTGCAAGCTCAAGGCGAAGTGATCGTCTACTTTGCATGCACTAAACAACAAATCAAACATAGCGAATGGCAGAACTAGAACTAATTATACAAATAGACGGTTGAATAAAGCGAACAAACATGTTTTGAAACCTTTGCTTTTGTTCCCCGACAACGGCGCCAAAATTCTGATTCAAGCTTTTGTGTGCCCATTTAATAAATCTTTGTCAATTATTCAAAAGCTCGCTCACAAGAGTACGAGTTCGCATGTAGGTTGGTAAGCTAAACTGAGTCGATCTCAAGGAACAAACAATCGGAATCTCAATGTTTGTTTAATCACGAATTAACACTAAAGCTTGTACAATTAGGCGGTTTTGTTTGTTTTGATTATCTAAGAATTTAAAACGCAATGACATTAATGAAAACTAAGTAACTTGAACTAACTAACCAACTAGAAATATTAAAATGAATTAATTTTCAAGAAATCAATCTATATAAACAAAAGCATGTACGAATTAAATAGCAATAACGTAATCAAAAGCATAAACTCAAACGAATATAACTAGCATGAACGAAAAGCAATTATCATAAACTAAACGTAAACAAAATCAATAATCTTGAAAATAATCCCAACAACTAAGCATGGATTAAATAAACTAAATTAAGATGAAAGATTACGAATATAATTATCCAAAGTACAATGTTTAAAGCATAAAATAACTCAAGAACAATAAATAAGATTAACTGTCTAGTTGCATGAGTTAAACTAAGAAAGCAATTAAAAAGTTTAGAATACTTATTGGTACTAAGAAGTGCAGTAAATCCTCCAGCTATTCCGGAGAGAACGCGTAGATCTTGGACGAAAATTGAATCACGAACTAACGAACGGAGCTTGGAACTTGTGACTCTTGAATCTTCGATCTTGATCTTTTATTATGATATGGGTTGTAAAAGTATGTTGTTTTTGTGTCTAAGGACTGAAAATAGGGTTGTAGTGGTGATATGTGTGTTTTGGAACGGATTTAGAGAGGGTTTTATATAGTTTTTCCATGTCTTGGAGCACAAGTTAGGGCATAAATGCGTTTCTGGGTCGATAACGGTAAAACTAGCGGTATGAGTTACCACTATCTATACCTTTAAACCTCTCTAAGAAGTCTCTGTCCATCCATAGCGTGTTGGTAGCGGTAAGAAAGTAACCTTTAGGTATACCGCTAAACCTCTCTGTCGTTTCCTAACAGTGGGACTAGCGGTAAGGGTTACCGTTATTTTGGTCTGGGAGCTCTCTGTCCACCTTCAGTGGTAAGGTAACGATAAAGAGTAGCGGTAAGGGTTACCGCTAACTCTCAACTTTGGCTACGTTTTCGCCGAAACGCTCAATTCTCATCTCTTAATCATTGAACTTCATCTCATATGCGCTGAGCTCTTCCGGTTACTTAGCTATAATGTGAAAAACAGAGAATAATCACCTATTTGCATCAATCTAGATCATAATTTTGTAAAATAAGCTAGAAGTATAAAAATACAAAATTAAGCATAATCTACCCAACTTACACCAAAAACAATAAGAAGAACTAACTAAAATGCTAATAAAAATAAGGACAAATATGCGTTAATCAAGTGCTGGACCGGATTTTTTGAGATATCAATGACACTAGAATTATCACAGAGCACGGTCAAAATTCTACTGTGTAGACTGTATTCCTCTATCATTTGGTTCATCCCCAACAACTGTGTATAAGGACTTCCAGCTGTAATATACTCGGCTTCAGCTGTAGAAAGAGAGATGCAATTTTACTATTTACTACCAAGAGATAAAATTATTACCCAAGAAAAAGCAACCCCCAGTGGTACTCTTCCTATCCACAACATCCCCATCCCAATTCGAGTCTGTATACCCCACAAGTTCAGCACATGTTTCCTTAGTATACCAAACAACTATATCACTAGTACCATCCACATACCTAATGATCCGTTTAACAGCTTTTTAGTGTGATTCTTTTGGGTTCGATTGGTACCTAACACAAAGAAACACACTATACATAATATTAGGCCTGCTAGCTGTTAAGTACAAGAAGCTTCCTATCATGCTCCTATACAGGGTGTTATCAACACTAATCCCAACATTATCTCTAGACAATTCAATGGTTTTGCCTAACAGAGTTTTTTATGCGTATCATTCTCTAACCCAAGTTTCTTAACAAGGTTATTAGCATATTTGAACTGAGAGAGAAAAATACTGTCATCCAACTATTTAATTTGCAAACCAAGAAAGTAAGAGAGATTACCTTCTATGCTCATCTCGAATGTGTCATACATTCAAGTTATAAATTCTTTCACCATCTGCTCATTGGTAAAGCCAAAGATTATATCATCCACATAAATTTAGACAACCAAAATGTGCTCGTTCGATTTAAGAAGAAATAAGGTTTTATCAACTTCCCCCTCGTCTAAAAGCCCTTTTCAATTTTAAAACAAAATCTGGTTTGTGGGGATCAACAAACCCTTTAGGTTGCTCAACAAAAACTTCTCCACTTAAAACTCCATTGAGAAAAACACTTTTTTTGTCCATCTTATGTAGAGATATTCTCATATGACAAGCAACAAAAAGTAAGAGTCTTACTGATTCAATGCGAGATACTGGTGCAAATTTCTCATCGAAATCGATACCCTCAATTTGAGTGTACCCTTGTGCAACCAGGCGCGCCTTGTTTCTCACAATATTTCCAGCCACATCCATTTTATTCTTGAAAATCCACTTGGTACCTGTGACGTGTGAATTTTTAGGACGAGGAACCAAGTCCCACACATCTTTCTTGGCAAATTGATCCAACTCCTCTTGCATGGCTTTTATCCAAAAACCATCTTTTAGAGCATCCTCTACACGCTTTGGCTCTGTCTTGGAAAGAAACAAGGACTCTCGAGTTTTAGAGCAGTTAGTAGAAAAACAAACATACCTGACCATCTCTTTGAGATTTATTTGACGCTTCCTTGTACTTCTTTCATCTAGATCTCTAATCATATGGTCCGTAGGATGGTTCCTTTGAATTTTAGAGGGAATGTCCCTCTGATGTAAATCAATCTGTTCACCTGGATCTTCATCATCAGATTCTGGAACCGCCTGTGTTGGTGTTATGTTTGGTGTTAAGTCACCAGAACTGTCATCACCTACATCTTCACTTTCAATACTTGGAGGTTCATCTACACCTACTGTGACATTATCTTGAGGATTCTGATCATAAACAAGATCATTGTCCTCGGGAGGTTTAACTCCACTAATCAAATTATCAAACTTGACGTTAACCGACTCAATCATGCTACGTGTCCTAAGATTAAATATTCTATATGCATGACTATTTTGAGAATATCCCATGAAAATACACTTATCACTTTTCGAGTCAAGTTTTGCAAGATGATTCCTATCATTTAGCACATAGCATATACACCAAAAAATATGAAAGTAGCTCAAATTTGACTCTTTTGCCCAACAATAACTCATAGGGAGTAACACAAGACCTTGGTCTAAAATACACTCTATTAATTAATGGCGTGCAGTACTCATAGCTTCAGCCCAAAATCTCTTAGCAATGCCAATTGAAATGAGCATAGTCCTAGTCATCTCTGCAAGAGACCTGTTCTTACGTTTGACTATCCCATTTTGTTGGGGGGTGATTGGTGAAGAGAATTCGTGGGTTATACCTACTTTTGAACAATAATTTGAAAAGGACACATTTTCGAACTCTTTTCCATGATCAGACCTAATCCTGCCTATACTCACACCAAAACACACAATTTTTTCGCAAGTTTTTTAAAAGCTTCAAAAGCCTCAGATTTTTCTATTAAAATTTCAACCCATGTAAATCAAGAAAAATCATCCACAATCAAAAGAACATAACTTTTACCAACAAGGCTTTCTACTTCTAGTGGAACCATAAGATCTATATGAAGGAGTTCAAAACAATTTGATGTGGTGAGACTCTGCACATTTGGATGTGACACCCTGAATTGATTCCCCTTTTGACATGCCTCGCAAACTGGGATTGTTTTGGTGTTAAGCTTAGGTAGCTCATTCACAGCTTCCTTCTTGGACAATCTTTCCAACATCTTGTAATTGACATGCCCAAGCTTTTGATGCCACACCTCGACATCACTCAATTGAGACGGCTTGCAGAACACATTACCATTAATTTAGTAGCAGTTGTCAGAGGTCCTCTGGCCAATAAGGAAGCGTTTCTCTCATCATACACTTCACACTTTTCATGAGTGAACTTAACACTGAAACCACCATCGCACAGTTGGCTAATACTTATCAAGTTCGCTGTTAATCCTTCAATAAGTAACACGTTCTCAAGCTTTGAAATACCAGGGACATGAATAGTTCCTTGGCCAATGATCTGGCCATGTGCACCTCCACCATACTTCACTTTTCCTCTTTGAAATTTGGCAATATTCGAAAGGATATCTTCCGAGCCGATCATGTGCTTACAACATCTACTATCGAAGTACCAAGCTCTAGGAATGTGAGAATTTAGAGAGGAGTAGATCATATGACATTTGATCTCATTTTTTTTACCCAGACTTGTTTGATCCTAGTGTTGGTTTTGGTGTTAGTAACACGGAAACTGTCACGGGTCTCGACAGACAGCTTTATCCTCTGAAAATGAATTTTCTCGCCAACGATCTTCCTGCAGAAAGGGCGAATGTGACCTGGATCACCACAGTGACGAAACACATACTGTCTTCTTCTCTTCTTGTGGCGTTTGGTTGAATTTAGTTTTTGGCTTGGTTCTAGCATTTGATGATTAGGCTTGTACCCAATTCCGCATCTCGATGATTCTGGGAAACCTATATCCAGAATTTTGTCAAGATTTGCCTTTCTTTTGTTGAGGTTTGGGATGGTTTTTTGGACCTTCTTTAGATTAGTCTTTACACGTTCTAGCTCAGCATCTTTTCTAGTCAGTGCTGACTCCAAACGGACAATGGTGTTGAGTTGACCGTCTTTTTCATGAGTCAGTTTGTCCATCTTGATCCTAAGAGCCTTGACTTTGAGCACTTGATTACCCCAGTTGCCAAATAACTCATCATATTCAATACTCAACTTCTCGTACCTGTCAAGTTCAACTTGTGCATTTAAGCACCAGGTGTTGGTTTTGATGTTACCAACATGGATGTCGTCATCCCACACAATATTAGCAAACAAGGCTGGAATAGACTTGGAAGAGTCAAAATCACTATCAACTTTGTTATACTTTGTAACAATCAAGTTCTTCTTTCTCAGAGTATTAGCACATTCATTATTATAATGTCCACAACCCTTGCACTCATGACATTGAACTTCACTAAGAGGCTTCGGCGAGCTGGAGGTCTTAGACTCCGAAGGTGAAGATTGGAATCTGGCAAGAGGTCGCCTTGTCGATTTTGGTGTTGGTGTCACTGGCTTTAATTTAGAACTGGATCCTCCAATAAAGTTTATCTTCTTTAGAAACCGGTTAAAACATTGAGATACGAGAGATACTTTGTCTTATCTAAGTGTGGTAGCATCAAGTTTATCTAGTAGCTCTGTCCAACCAATACCTTCATCATCAGAGTTAACATCATAGGTAAGAGCAACATTTTTTTCTTTTGAGTTTGAACAAAGGTGTTCCATCTCGAATGTCTTGAGGTAACCTACTAAAGCGTCGAAGATTAGATCGTCTGTGTCCTTGGCTTCTTCTATGGCTACCACTTTAACGTTGAATTTCTTTGAGATGGATCTGAGCAACTTTCCCACAAGGCGTAAGTTACTCATCACTTCACCAAGTTCCCCGCACTCGTTTGCGATGTCTTAAAGTCTCATGGCATAGTCCATGATGTATTCTTTCTCATCCATACTCATCGACTCGAAAGTAGCAGTCAGCATTCTTAATCTTGATTTCTTCACACTTTGGGTTCCTTCACACACCCTCTGCAATGCATCCCATGCATCTTTTGTCGACTCGCACTTTTTAATAACTTTGTAGTAGTTCGAGTCAACATAACCACAAAGGGTATTGATGGTCTTGGAATTCCAGTTCGATAGGGCTATTTCATCGATAGTCCAATCTATTTCTTTCTTGATGATGGTGTCGCCATCAGCATCAGTGACACGTGGTTTTTCCCATCCCACCAGAATGGTTCTCCACGCACATTCATCGATATTCTTAATATTCCACCGCACTTCCAGAGAGAATAATTCTCTCCATTGAGGATATGGGGTCGAGGATTACCCTGAGCGTCCATAGCGTCCTACAAATTAGGATCAGTAAACTTAGTACGTCAAGTAACCCGCTCTAGATGCCAATTGTAAATTTGAAAGACCTATGGTAGTTATAAGTATCAGTAAAAGAATGTTAAGTTCAGTGTTACAACACCAGAACTAACATAAAATAATTTCAGAGTTGTAAACTGATCCAAAATTTTGTGCACCCCTTTTAAGATATTTAATTTAAAAACACGTAAGTTTGTTTGCAAGAGTATGAGGAACTTGTGGGGTGGTGAGTTTGACTCAAGTCGATTCTCTCGAGGACAACTGTTCGGTATCTTGGATGTTTTTCTTAAGTAATTTAAAATACATGTATATCGGGTTTTTTTTGAATAATTGATTTGATCATTAAAATTAAAGCAAGATTGAATTTAAAACTAACTAAACTAATTATCTCAAATTAAATTATCAACTAAGAGCAATAATTAAACTACTCGAACTTAAGAACTAGGAAGTAATAGCAACGAATCTAAAAACATGAATATAAGAAACTACCATTAAGCAATTGTATCATACGAATCTAAAAACGGAGAATTAAGCATAAATCAATCGCATAAATAAACTATATAAATCCAATATCCAAGCATGAAACAATTAAACTAATTCTAGAATTAACTAAGAATTTAACTAAGCAATTAACTAGGAAATTAACAATGAAATTAACTAAGAGTTTAGAATACTTACTGGAGCTAGTAAAAGCAATGAAAATCTCCAGCTATTCCGGAGTTGAACGTTGATCTTAGGCGAAGATTGAATCCCGAATGTGAAATCGAAGCTTCGGACTCGTTGTTCTTCAATCCTTGATCTCGGTCTTCAAATCTCGTTATAAGATGTGAAAATATGTTTATTCTAAGCCCAAATACCCTAGGATGTCGTGTGTCTTCTTAAAAATCCGAAACATGAACGGTATTTATAGATATAGCATGTCTTGGCGCACAAGAAACCCTAAAAATGCATTTCTGGGCAGCCACGTCGACGTCGCGTCGACTGACGCATGCTGGAGCTCAGCGTCGACGCTGCCTGTGTGCTCGCGTCAACTGGGCGGGGGCGTCGACTGACGCGGTCATGGATCGACGCAACTGCAAGTTGCGTCGGCTTACCGTCGACAGTCGCACTCTTGGATCGATGCTTCAGAGAGTTGCGTCGGCTAGGCGTCGAGAGAGCATCGACCGTCGCGTGCAGGGGTTCGCGTCGACGCTCGCGTCGATCGACGCTACTGAGAGTCTGTCTCATTTTTCCGATCTTTGTGCTACTCGTTAATCGGAAAGCTCGTTCTCCACTCTTGAACATAGAACTTCATATATTTACGCATTGAACTCTTCCGGTTACTTAGTTGTAAGGTGAAAAATAACGAATAATCACCTATTCTCATCAATTATGATCAAAATACAGTAAAATAAGTTGGGAATATAAAAATACGGAATTAAGCTTAAATCATCCAACTTTTACTAAAAACAAATAGAAAAACGTACTAAAAAGCTAATAAAAATAAGGACAAATATACGCTAATCATAAACAAGAAAATAAGAACTGATGTTAAGGATGGTGTTAAAACACCGAACTTAACATCACACAGTCTATATAATTAAAAGCAGCGAAATTTTAAAAACAATTTTGAACACAAAAATTTAAGTTCCGTTCGTAAGTAAATACTTACGAACTTGGGTATACAAATGCGAAAACTATATTACTTAGGTTTTTTCGAGATCAATTACAAAATAATTAAGTAATATATGAAAACACAAGTATCAACACTTGATACTAAAATTCTTGTGGCAATGTTGGTGATGATCTTCTCCGTTGGTTATGCAATTTCGAAGATGTATTTGTCTTGTTGCCTCAAGTTCTTCACTTGCTTGTGTTCTCCTTGCGTCGTGTTGCTTGCTGCGTCTCTCGTGAATGCCGTCTTCAAAATTCTGATTCTCTTGGCTCTTCTTGTCTTAAATAGATAAGACTCCAATACTTGGTAAAAAAGTCTTAAATATAAACTAGGAACCAAATAAAGTTCTAGTCCATCTAGGAAAGAAATCTGGAGTCCTAATTTATTTTGAGCCCAAGAAAGGCAAACAACTAAAAAAAGAAAAGTTTACAAGAATAAAATTCTCAACATTATACAAAACTTAAAGCGAAAAAAATAGAGAACAAAATGAAAACCTACTACACAAATCGCTGTATCAACTAACCACTAACATAATTAAGCATGCTACTACAGAATATTACTATTTATCCAGGTGCTTGGTCTGCTCATGAAAAAATGGTGTACAATAATGTGAAGCGCAATCTTGTTATCACACCACAAGGGGTATGTGAAGAGATAGTAATAAGCAAAAATCTTGTGCTATGCATGAAAACCATTGTAATTCATATACTGTAGTCCCTAAAGCCCGATACTCTGTCTCCGCTAATGATCTAGAGAACGGTGGTTTTTGATTTTCCAAGAAATCAAACGAATCATAGAAATATACAATACCCAGTGCTGGATAGCCCAGTGTCATGACATAAGGTCCATTCCGCATTACAATATGCTTCAAGCTGCAGAGCAGATCCAAGAGGATAAAACAAAAGAGAAGGTGAACCTTTGAACATGCAAAGGTGCCGCCATTGAGAAGTAAAAGGATTCTTAACAAAATGACTTAGTTGTTGGATTGAGTAGGTCACATGTATGTGCTATTCACGTTATAACCCATTTTACTCAGAGAGAGAGAGAGAGAGAGAGAGAGAGAGAGAGATGTTCATGCAATAAACAACAACCAGACAAATTTAGATCAATATGTATTTAATTAAACAACACGTGATACATGGAGTGTAATATAATGATGTGCTGCATAATTTTGGAATTTTCCTTTTTTTTTATATTGAATGAGTGCAAGTGGAAAACAAAAAGTCTTGAAAATAACAACAAAAAAATATATATACAAATATTATGTTAAATATCAAAATATAAGAGAAAAAAAATAGGAAATGAGGAAAAAGATGATTGTATTAATAAGAATAATTAGAAAATTTTTACTAAAACACCCAACGAATTATCTAAATTATTAAAAAAATTATATGTTCACTTAGTTGTTTATATAACCATTATTAACCCCATCGTTTAAGTGGTTGAGTAGACGACCCGACGAACCCAAACCATTTATAACTCATTGGTTCAGCATTTTTGAATCATGTGCTTGATGCTTGCTTTTCATGTTTATATTCATATTTTTCATCTATTTAACGTATGTAGTTTATGTGAGGCAATAACATAAAGTTAGTAAACACACGAAATTAATTTTTTCTATTTGTTTGTTTTGTTTGATTTTTTTAGTCTATATTTTCATGACATATGATAATTTAGTATATAAATTAATATGTTCGAATATATTATATATAAGTTTATGAATATGAATATTTATGATTTTTAAATATGATATTATAAATAGGTTATTTAATTTACTTATTTCCAGTTTATAAGATTAATATATATGTTACGCTATTTGTTTAGGCCATTATTTGGCCCGACATTTGATTCGTTAGTGTGTGTGTATATATATATATATATGTGTGTGTGTGTGTGTGTGTGTATTAAGTCACTTGTTGATGCTTCGAATGATTATTATAATCTCTTGTTATATCTTTGTTTAATTCTTTTTGTGGGACAAATACATCAATGTAACATGTATAACATTAATCTTTTTTATTATTTTCAATATTTTATTTCTGATATTTTTTGAATGTATATACTGATTAATATATTTGGAATACATTATTTTAATTTGATAAAATATCATGAATGTTTATGATTTTCAAAAATAATATCTTAATAAAAAATAGATAATTTACTTGTTTTTATTTCTTAAATACACAATTTTTTTTTTATTTTTATTCTTTTGTTTGGTACAGTAGTTGACCAAATGATTGGTTGATTGAACTGAAGATTTGGATTATTTATTTATCATTTTGTGTCTTTGTTCAATAAATTTTATAATTTTATTTCTTAAGTACTTGCTTTTAAATAAAACATCTATTTATATGTTAGTGTGTGTGTTTGTGTTTAAAATAAATTAATATTACTATATATAATTAAAAATCAAGTTTATCTAATATCAATAAGTTATTTAGAAAAATTTAACTATCAATCAAATTTATTATATTTTCTAATTAGTTATTTTACGATATTTTGTACTCAATAAAAATTTTGAATGTTCTATATTCATATTTTTTTTTCATGAAACATATTTTAAATTTATTTGATATTATTTATTTGAGATAAATATATAAATATAAACTTAGTTATATATATATATATATATATAAATAATATTTTATGTTATATATAATATATGGATGTCAAATCGAAGATCATCAAAAGACAATTAATTTTATAGGTTATTCATAAAAGTGTGTACAAAATAGAAATATTATTCGTATTTTAAAATTAAAAATGAAACGCAAAATAATAATTAATATAGTTTAGACAAACATTAAATATAATAATTATACTCCCTCCGTCCCAATTTAATGGTCATGCGGTTGATTTCACATAGATTAAGAAATTTGTAGTTTATATAGTTAAGTCATTAATTTAGTTAGTATTTATCAATTATGCCCTTCTTAAATTTATTAATATCAATTAATACTTATAAAAATCAGTGTTGGAATTAGTATATTTGTTATTGGAATAGTAAGATTATGCATTGTAATCATCAATTTTCAATTTACGAGGTAGAAAACCAGTATTTCAAGAATATTAATTTAGGGTATGTGTGGAAATAAAAAATTAATGATATGTTAAATATGGTAACTGGACTATCTTTGTGGGACGAACGAAAATGAAATAGTGGACTATCTTTTTGGGACGGAGGGAGTAATTAATATTTCCAACTTTCAAACATAAAATATTAATATTAATTACTAATAATAGATTTTTTTTTTGGGGGGAAAAGTAGGCAACTTCTATTTATAAGTGGTCCTCTCTCTTTGTATATATAAATAAATAAATAAATAAATAAATAAATATATATATATATATATATATATATATATATATATATATATATATATATATATATATTAGGGTGGGTTCACATGGGAACCAATCTCTGTGTGAGAACCTAGAAACCTGCTATATTACATAGGATATGATGCTATTTATGAATTATGTATATGCTAATAAGAAAATAGTAAAAATCAAGGGAACACAAAAATATCAATGTGAAAATATAAATAGCATTTTGCATTATTTAAATTAGTATCACATATAATGTAATATAGCGGTTCCTAAGTTATCACACCTAGGGGTTTGGTTCTCACATGATCCTAATTATATATATATATATATATATATATATAATATATATATATTTATATATATATATATATATATAGGATTAGGTTCAAATGAGAACCATGTCCTTATATGTGAACCTAGGGTCAATTATGGGCCTTAGATCTAAATAAAGGGATGTATGAGATTTTTTGTGTATTTTCTTATTTGATTAAAAGCATTAGGATTGTATAATAAAAACACTGCTAGTGTGTATAACTAAAATATTCAATAAAGTACTTTTATTGTATAATAAACGCACTGCTGATATATAAGAAAAGCAGTAGTTCGCAGGTTTGCATATAATGACATGGTTCCTGATGTGGCATAAATAGGTCACCCGGATTGGGGTAGATCTGGTTTGAGATAACCTAGGGAAAAGAAAGGAGGTCAGGCCGGCTCAATCCTAGGCAAGGTCTGACCTGGTCTTCTTAGAGACAGTGCAGGTGTTGGAGAGAGGATTACCACGGCTCAGGAATTTTCCCTACCTGGTAAGGGTTTCCTATGAAATAACCCTTAGAGAATTGCAGCAAGGTAGGCTTGATGTCCTGACTTGGAATAGAAAGGGAGAGCAGGATCAGGGCAGACCTGGCATCCTGACCTCCGCTGAGGGGACAAGGGGGACCACCTGTCAGAATTTGTTGCTTAACGGCCCCATATTCGCGGCCTTTGTTTCCGAGATCCCGTAAGGGGTCCCCACTGAGAAAAACTATAAATACCTCAGCCCCAAGGTTGAGATAGGTATGTCATTCCTTGTGCATTCCTTGCTTTGTTCACCAGAAACACTCTATACACTTTCTGACTTAAGCATCGGAGAGGTTTCCACCGGAAAACCTCCGGTGGTCTTTTTCTAACGTGTTTGTATGTGCAGGTCGGGAAAAGCGCAAGGTTCAGGCGTTGTCATATTTTCTGGGTGAAATAATTAGCACCGTCTGTGGGAACTTGAGCTAAGACGTGATTTACATATGACTTCAGATGGTTTACGATGAAATCTGGTGGGGGAGCTGGGTGGCACGCCAAGCTCCGCACCATTGGCTGCAACCGGATTTGGCACCGTACCACCCCCCTCTGACGGACCAACGCCAGCCAACGACGGGTTACTGAATGATAATTTCCTCAGGCAGCTTTCTGAGCTCATCGGAAAAGCTGTGGATGTGTCCGTGGAGAAGAAGTTCATGGAGATCTCAACGCCGCCATCCAACACACCACCAGCTCGGACGGTTCCGCTAGTGGAAACGGAACCGTTGCGTGGCCAGTGCACAGATCGAACCCCCCTCCAGGACAGAGAAGAACACTTCTCTACCTCTGACAGTGAAACATCGAGTCGGGCTAATCCAGGCCTGGCTGAGCAGATGCAAAGCTTGCAGAAAGAAGTAAGGGAATTCAAGAAGAAGATGGCGAGCGTTGATGCGGTCCCAGCACGGAGAGGCACACCGCTTACCGAGGAGGTCATGTGTGACGACGTGTCGGCCTCATATAGATCTCTGGGTTTCGAATATAGTTGGACAACTGACCCATGAGATCATCTGAGCTGTTTTGAGATTGCGGCAGCTGTACACAAGTTTTCGGACGCAGTCATGTGCCGGGTCTTCCCCATGACTTTCATTAAATCAGCCCAGGTTTGGTTTAGTCAGTTGCCCCCGCGATCTATTAGCAACTTTGACGAGTTCAGTTCGATGTTTCTGCACCAGTTCACCAGCTGTTGGAAATACCAGAAAATGCCTCTCGAACTGGTTAGTTTGAAGTAGAAAGAGAATGAGATCCTGCGCGCTTATATTAACCGGTTTTCAAATACAAAGCTTGAGGTGCCTTCTGCGTCAGAAGATCTCTTAGTGAACGCGTTGGCACAGGGCCTCAGGTGAGGAGAATTCTTCCAGTCATTGGTTGTAAAGCCAGATCTGAAGTTTGGAGAACTCTTAGAGAGGGCAGAGAAATACATCCATTTGGAAGAGGCCCTAAAGATTAAGGAGGAAGGAGAGAAGAGAGAGAGAGAGACAGATACGACAGAGAAGAGAGAGTACCGTTGAAGAAATCTAGGCCAGACCAGTCGGGATGACGACCTCGCTTTGACAGATACACTCCCTTGGCGACCCCTCAGGGGGAGATCTTGCAGGCAATAGAGAGGCATCCAAACCTCAAGTGGCCCAAGACTTACTCCCAGAAACCAAGGAAAGAAAGGTCTGACCGATTTTGCAGATATCATAATGAGTACGGTCATGACACATACCAGTGTGCCCACTTGAAGGATGAGTTTGAAAGGATGGTGCAGGTCGGCCACCTCAAGGAGTATGTGCGGATGAGGAGGGAAGAGCCCAGGTCTGGTTATCAAAGTCGTGACCGACCTCAGGAGAATAAGCATGATCAGGATAGCGGACGAAACGGGGGGAGACGAAATGACCAGACCCAGGTCATACGAGGAGAAATTCAAATGATCACGCGTGGCGAGTGGGATGAACACTCCAAGCGGACCCAGCACAGCTACGTTCGTTCCGCGAAGTACCTAGTCAGGAAGGCACATGAGGTGTGACAGATAGCACCTAGTCCAAATATCTGTTTCGGTTCCGAAGACGAGAATGGCATCTTGGACCCCCATATGGATGCCTTGGTCATAACGGCTACTATTGCCAATTATAATGTGAAACGAGTGTTTGTCGATACAGGAAGCTCTGCTGATATCCTGTTCTACGACTATTATCAGCAATTAAAGTTAGATGTGGAATTGGAAGAGGTAACAACTTCCTTAGTAGGATTTGTGGGGGGAGCCCTAAAACCTTTGGGAGCAGTTAGGCTCTTGGTGACGCTAGGGGAAGAGCCATACAGGGTAACTAGAATGGTACAATTCCTGGTAGTCGATGCGCCGTCCTCATACAACGTCATGCTATGACGACCATCCCTGAGCCAGTTCCAGGCAGTAATCTCCGTATATCATATGAAGATGAAATTTCTGGCGGAGGATGGAACGGGCAAAGTCAGATGTGATCAGTACGTGTCCAGGCAAACGTATGTCGAGTGCATCAGACGCAACGAGGAGGAACGATAGAACAAAATAGCCCAGGTAGAAAAATCAAACCCAGACCTGGCTCAAAGACAAGAAGGACTGATGATGGTAGAGATGATCCCAGGGGATGATAGTCGAGTCCTCCGCGTGGGGACAACCCTCAGCCCCGGTGTGTTGGTAGATTTGGTAGCCTTACTCTGGAATAGCGCGAATATATTTGCCTGGTCTCCCCAGGACCTGGTCGGGATTGATCCAGAGGTGGCTGAGCATCATCTCAATATTAGCCCCACAATAAAGCCAGTCAAGCAAAAGAAGAGCAATTTTGGGCTTGAGAAGGAAGCCATCATTGAGGTAGAGGTGGACAAACTCTTGAAAGCTAGGCACATTCAAGAAATATAGTTTCCAGAATGGCTCTCCAATGAAGTCTTGGTGCCAAAGACAGAGGAAGACTGGCGGATGTGCATAGACTTTCGCGACCTTAACAAGGCTTGTCCCAAGGACCATTATCCGTTGCCAAGGATAGACCAACTGGTCGATTCTACTTCGGGTTGTGAGCTCCTGAGTATGATGGATGCCTCGCAGGGTTATCACCAAATCCTATTGGCTAAGGAGGACCAAAAGCGTGTCAGTTTTATAACTCCAAAAGGAACGTATTGCTATGTGGTCATGCCATTCGGGCTTAAAAATGTGGGCGCCACATACCAGCGATTGATGGACAAGATGTTCAAGCATCAGCTCGGGTGGAACATGGAGGTTTATGTGGACGACATGTTGGTGAAAAGTGTGAAGGCGACTTCGCATGTGAGCGACCTGAAGGAGACCTTTGATACCCTGAGGAAATATAGAATGAAGCTCAACCCCAAGAAATGTATGTGTGGGGTAAGAGATGGAAAACTCCTGGGCTACATGGTCACCAAAAAGGGGATCGAGGCTAATCCAGAAAAAGTACGAGCTATCATGGGAATGCAGGCACCCAGAAACGTCAAAGAGATGCAATATCTGGCTGGTCAAATCAATGCCTTGAGTAGATTGGTTTCACGATCAGCTAAGAAGAGCTTGTCATTTTTTCAAGCCCTGCGAAAGAAATCTAAATCTCAGTGGAGCAGTGAGTGCGAAGATGCGTTTAGAATGTTAAAGGAACACCTGGCTAACATGTCCTTACTCAAAAAGCCGATTTAAGGAGAGCCTCTAATTTTATACTTGTCTGTCAGGCAACAAGCTGTCAGCTCTGTCCTGCTTAGGGAAGAGGGCAAGGTACAGAGGCCGGTCTACTATTGGAGCAAGGTATTGCACGATGCAGAGATTCGGTATGTAGAAGTGGAACGAGCGATGCTAGATTTGGTTGGCACAGCTCGCAAGCTGCAACCGTATTTTCTCTCACACAATATAGAAGTACAGACCAACTTACCATTGAAGGCCATAATGGACAAGCCAGAAGCGTCAGGAAGACTGGTCAAGTGGATAATCGAACTCAGCGAGTTCGATATTGTATTTGAGGCCAGAACACCATCAAAGCCCAAGCACTGGCTGACTTTATGTAGGAAATGACCAGCTCTTCCGAAGACAAAAAAGAATGGATAATTTTACGGACGGCTCAGTAGGAAATCAGGGCTGCGGAGCAGGAATAGTGTTAATTGATCCAACAGATGTGGCCACCGAGTACGCGATACGACTGAACTATGCCCTGTCCAATAACGCAGCCGAATATGAGGCCCTCCTGAGAGGATTTCAAATGGAAAAAGACTTAGGAGCAGAGTAGGTATGCGCGAAAGTGGATTCACAGCTTGTTTGCAGACAAATAAGTGGAGATTTTGAGACCAGGGAAGAAAGCATGCAGAGGTACCTTGCCCAGTTTAGGGAACTGACCAAGGATATGAAGGCTTTGAAGGTCCTTCAAATTCCCAGAGAAGAGAATGGGAGAGCAGACTATCTGGCTAAGGTAGCCAGCTCAGCTATGGATTGCCAAGAAAGGGTGATCACTTTGTTAGTGGCAGATAGGGAATTCGGGACAGAGCAAGTGTGCTCGGTATTTGAGAGAACAGAATGGCGCTCCCCCATCAGAACATAACTGGATAAGGGAGAGTTTCCAGAAGACAAGAAAGAAGCAGTGAAGATAAAAACCAGGTCTGCACGATTTTGTTTGATTAAGGGAGACATGTTTAGGAGGGGGTTCGAGCAACCCCTTTTACGATGTCTAAGCCTAGAATAAGGTACTCATGTTCTTAGAGAAGTCCATGAGGTATGATGTGGCAATCACATGGGTTCCAGAGCCCTGACAAGCAAGGTCTTGCGAGCAGGTTACTTTTGGACACAATTGAGAAGGGAAGCGGAGAATTTTGTTAGGGCTTGTGACAAATGTCAGAAAAACTCGCATTTAATACACAAAACTGTGGAAGAGCTCATGACGATGAGCTCTCTTGTCCATTTTACAAATGAGGAATCGACCTGGTTGGTCCTTTCCCCAAAGCCCCTGCCCGAAAGAGGTTTTTGATAGTAGCCATCGATTATTTCAGCAAGTGGGTAGAAGCTGAAGCCTTAACAAAAATTACTGAGAATGCGGTGATGAGATTTTTGTGGAAGAATGTAGTCTGTCGGTTTGGCATTCCTAGAATCTTCGTTTCATATAATGGAACTCAGTTCATGGGCACGAGAATCAAGGCCTGGTGTGTTAAAATGAAAATTGATCAGCACTTCACATCTGTCTACCATACGCAAGCCAATGGACAAGTTGAAGTGACCAACCGTATCCTCGTACAAGGAATTAAAACACGTCTAGAGAAGGTAGGAGGCAGATGGGTCGACGAGCTCAGTTCAACTCTGTGGGCATACAGGACTAATCCCAAGGAGAGCACGTGGGAAACACCATTTAGTCTGGTTTACGGTATGGACGCTGTGGTCCCCGCCGAGATCAGTATGGAAATCCATAGAGTCCAAAACTTCGTAGAGGACAAAAATGAGCTATTGATTCAGGATGTCCTGGATTTGGTGGATGAAAAAAGGGAAAGAGCTGCTGTAAGGATAGAACATATTAAGGGAAGAATCAAAGCAGCTTATGATAAATCTGTGGTCAAGAGGCATTTCCAGGTAGGAGATCTGGTCTTAAGAAGAGCTGATTTGGGAAAAGCTAAAGGAAAGCTGGATGCTACATGGCAAGGGCCATTCCAGGTCACACAAATCTTGGTTGGTGGTGCTTACAAATTGGAAGAAATGGAGGGGGTTGAGATACCCCGAGCATTGAACATTTCTAATTTACAAAAAATTTATGTGTAATTTAATTTTACAAAGTTTATTTATATAATAATGATGCAGGTTTATTTTTGTCTGCCAAATCGCGAGTTTCTTTAAGCCAGGATCGGCTAAGGGCGGATACCCCATCTTCCTAACCTGATTGTTAGTTTAAGCCAGGATTGGCTAAGGGCGGATGCCCCACCTTCCTGACCAGATTGTTAGTATAAGCCAGGATTGGCTAAGGGCAGATGCCCCATTTTCCTGACCTGATTGTCAGTTTAAGCCAGGATTGGCTAAGGGCAGATGCCTCATCTTCCTGACCTGATTGTCAGTATAAGCCAAGATTGGCTAAGGGCGGATGCCCCATTTTCCTGACCTGATTGTCAGCATAAGCAAGGATTGGCTAAGGGCGGATGCCCCATTTTCCTGACCTGATGGTCAGTTTGATCAAGGATTGGCTACAGATGGAGGACTATGAGAATTCCTGACCTGATCATCAGTTTAAGCCAGTATTGGCTAAGTCTGGGTACTCGTGAAATGCCTGACCTGGCTATTAGCTTACATCAGGAGTGACTTAAGGCAGTTGTGCATAAGATGCTCAACTTGAGTCGATACAGATCTGGCCAAAGGTGAATGCCTCAATTCTCCAGACCTGACGGTAAGTTCAAAAGCCTGGATTGGCTAAAAACGTGAAAAACCCTACTTCGCTTGATTTGATGGAACAAAAACAAGAATCAATTGAAAATTTTCGGAGAAAATACTCTTGCATTTATCATAACATTCTGGCAATACAAAAGAAATTACCTACGCCTTCTACACAGGCTGGCGAAATTGATTAGAAGAACAGAAAATTCAACAAAATCTCAGAGATATTTAGCCATGCGAGGAAGAGGCCCTCCGATCAGCAGCCAAAACACGACGGACACACAATAGCTCACGCTCAGTTTCGTGGTAGCGCTGGCGATACTTATCAGCCCGCTCAGATATGGCATGAGCTTCGCCGGCGGCAATAGTCAACCGGTTCACCGACTCCGTCAAGTCGGCCTTATCCTCCTGCAATTGACGATTCAGTTGATGCATCTCAGCCCACTCTCGCTTATAGTGGCGTTTCTTATGTCTTTTCCTCTCCAGGAGGCGATACAGATAGCTGATCTTCTCCTGGAGCACAGTCAGTTTATCAGAAAGCTTGAAATTTTTGACGAACAAAGAGATGTTCTTTCGTTTCACAGAATCGAGCTCTTCGAGTAAGGAAGAAGAAGCCATTGTAGAAACTGAAGAAAAAATAAATCATACATGCACGTATATAAAGAAAATGGAGGCACGTGCCAAGGAATAAAAATTACTAGGGTTTCCGGAAAACCAGGAAACCTTAGAATTCTAAGAGTCATTACAGGATAAAAAAGTGCATTATTATTAATTAAAAAGCCGTTCAGTACACATTCAGGAAAAAGAAAAAAAAGCAGACCAACCACACAGGCAAACAACAAGTCTGACTGAAGGAAAACAAAAAGAGCTTTCCTAAAAGCCTAAGTCTCGGTATCCAGCTCAGCGTTCCGCTCTGCCGCCAACTGTTCTACGACATCCTCAGATAAGGCACCCGGAGAAGCCCCACCCGGCAGCTCACCCAGACCTGCGAAGTTCGGGGAGGGAGAAGAGTCAGGAACGGCCAAAGCAAGAACCTGGTCTGGCTGAGACTGCTCAGGTGCAGGGGAACAAAGTTTGGAGAGGACGTGCTCAGCAAACTCGGCTGCCCCGACAGTATGCAGACGATCTTGCTCTGGAGCATAGGCGAACGAGGTGGGATCAGGAGGGGTCTTTAGAGGCATCTTTCGATTAAAGGGAGCCCCAGGATGCTCTGAGGCCCATTTCTCTTGCTGGTCCAGGCCAAAATGATAATAGCCTATGGCCTCCAGAACGAGCAGCATGTAAAGCTCCTTAGACCCAAGGAAGGCTCGCCGGGTCTCCTCCCTCGTTAGCTTGACCAACCTCAAGCCCTTCTCGGAGTTTAAGTACTCAGTCTCAAATCCTTCTCTGGCTTTCGCCAGAACCTCTTCGGCAAGGCTCCTCGCTTCTGCCAGGGCCTCATCCCGCGCCTCAGAACACGCCGTCTCCATCATCTTTGCCTGGGCTCTCCTCACCTCGGCTAGTTCATCCTTCAACTTGGCTATCTCATCCTTTTGCCCTGCTAGCTCACCCCTCTACTTCTTCAGTTCGATTCCTCGCTCCTTAGCCAGAGCCTTTAAGCGCTCCTCCTTCACGCGCAGTTCTTTATATTCTTTGATCACATCGAACTGGATCATAGATCTGGTAGCTCGAGTGGCCAAGAGGGCCTTCTTGGAGAGAGCCTGATTACGAGAAAGAAGGTTACTACATGGGCAAATAATGTAAAGATGAAAGTTAAAGGAAGGAAAATTTACTCGCGCTTCATCTTGTCACCAAGACACCAAGAGCTCGCGATCACTCATCTTCTCCAGGTCTTGCTGGTCCGCCGGTAGCATTTGCCTGCGCATATACTGGAGAGCTACCTCTCCTGAACAGTTGAGGACCGAATTAATGGGAGGAGGAGCGCTGTGAGTGATTGGAGCAGAGGTCGTTAGAGCACGACAGCCCTGAGCTACACGTGTCCTCTTGGCCAGAGGAACAAAGTCCTCTTCGGATTCAGAAGAGGGGCTCCTAGCAGCTGTGGCAGGAAGTGGCATCTACGAAGGGCTGGAACTTGGAGCTTGAGAAAGGCTAGGGCCCCATGTTTGGGAAGGAGTGGAACTCTGGATCGAGACAGACAGCGAAGGACCCACTTCTTGGGCGGCTGTTTCTGGAGCCTCCTCTGTGGCGGCAACAATCACTTGGCGCATCATCCTTTCTGATAAGAGAAAAGGAGAAGAAGTTAAGATTTAAGAAAAGTAAAATATAGAGAGTCAGACCAGAATGAAAAGAATTTTACCAATCTCGCGGGTTAAGGGGCCCGTTTCTGGCCGCTCATTAAAAAAATCTAGGACGAAAGGAAGAAGGAGGTCGGTCACATGAAGGGGATTCCCGTTAAGGGTAGAGATGATTTTTTGCAGACTAGGAGATCTGTCTACGGCAGCTAGGTGGCGATAGAAGGGTAGCTTATCAATGGTCCTAGGGTCAAAACCCCAGTCCCCATCACAGTAAACAAAAAAGAATTTCTTCCTCCAAGCTCTGTTGGAGGAAGGGAGCCAATGCAGGAAATGAACTCCAGGTCTGGAACTGAGATAGAAGCAGTCAGGGTAAGAGCTCTTGGCCTGGTAGAGCTGGTAGAAGGTCTGAGCTGTGGGATCCAGACCAGCATATCACATGGCCAGATTGTAGCACACTATGATCTTAAAAGAATTGGGGGTGAATTGGAAAACTTAAATTTTGTACATGGCGATAATTTCAAGCATCAGGGGGTTCACCGGAAGACGAAAACCCGCCTGAAACTGATCGACATAGAAATTCAACCAGCCGACTGGCGCCTGACATGCCAGAACGCCCGACGGAGGGCGGTAGGGGTCGAATTGTTCAGGGAACTTGTATTTATGGCGTAGCTCCTCCACAGATCTATCGCTAAGAATGGAGGTGACTTTAGGGTGATCATGGATCGGCCGATATTCTAAACCCTCTGAGGAAGAAGAGGCAGCCGTCGTGGCCGCAGGAGGGGAAGCCGGCAAAGATGAGAGGGCTACCGCCGCCGGAGTAGGAGTAATAAGTGGAGGAGCATCGGGAGGAGAAGAAGACAATGACATTATCGGAAATTTAAAGAGAAAGGACGGAGAAGGCACTTGGTTTATAAGGGTAGCCGGAAAATTTGAATCTGGAACTTGCTGGAGTACTAGAGAGGAGAAGAAGCTTGAGAGTGAAAATGAACCGACACCACTAATGCCAAAGTGAAAATGTGAAAGTGAGAGAGAGGGAGAGTCCAGCGGGATATGGACCGACACCACTAATACCAATGATTAGGCCTGATCATCAGGCGGATTTTTAGGGATTCGTGCGAGTACGACAAACAAGAAAAATGTGGGACCACATTTATTTCAAAAGGTTTTGGAGTTTTACAGCTCTACCCCAAGTATTTTGGGGGGAGGAGTTGATGTGGCATAAATAGGTCAAACCCGGATTGGGGTAGATCTAGTTTGAGATAACCTAGGGAAAATAAAGGAGGTCAGGCCGGCTCAATCCTAGGCAAGGTCTGACCTGGTCTCCTTAGAGACAGAGCAGGTGTTGGAGAGAGGATTACCACGGCTCAGGAATTATCCTGACTTGGTAAGGGTTTCCTATGAAATAACCCTTGGAGAATTGCATCAAGGCAGGCTTGATGTACTGACTTGGAATAGAAAGGGAGAGCAGGATCAGGGCAGACCTGGCATCCTGACCTCCACTTAGGGGACAAGGGGGACCACCTATCAGAATTTGTTGCTTAACGGCACCTGATTCGCGGCCTTTATTTCCGAGATCCCATAAGGGGTCCCCACTGAGGAAAACTATAAATACCTCAGCCCCAAGGCTGAGATAGGTATGTCATTCCTTGTGCATTCCTTGCTTTTTTCACCAGAAACACTCTATACGCTTTCTGACTTAAGCATCGGAGAGGTTTCCACTAGAAAACCTCCGGTGGTCCTTTTCTGACGTGTTTGTGTGTGCAGGTCAGGAAAAGCGCAAGGTTCAGGCGTTGTCATATTTTCTGGGTGAAACAGTTCCCATTTGAACCCACCCCTATATATATATATATATATTCACACAAATACACACACACATATATATATATATATATATATATATATATATATATATATATATATATATATATATATATATATATATATATATATATATATATATATATATATATATATATTTCATTCATGTAAAATTAAATAAAATAATATTTTTGTACGTGTTGAGTAGATAATTGTAGAATATTTATTTTTTCAAAACTAATTTTCGGTGGGTGAGAAATAAATGTTGTAAGTTAGCCATTTGTAAGGAAAGTTTATAAAGTTACACATTTAAAATGTAAGGGGAATCAACATATTTATAAGTATAGGTGAAGTTGTAATGAGTTTCATGTGATTAATCTCATGCACTAGTTGCTAGTGTTAGAAACGGCGGGATTGGGCATAGGCCTTGGCAATTAGCTTGTATCTTGTCGATTAACTTAGATTTTTGGGTTGTAAGAGATTTGTTTTGAACCAATCCAGTCTTGCTTTTGGAATTTTCAAAAGAGAATGAGCTCGGCACATTAAGACGCTCAAACATATTTGTTTGGTCAAAAGAAGATGGGTTCAACACATTATCTTCTGCCCAACAATGGGTTGTAACCTTTCAACTTCATCAACAACATTTGAAAAATCTCAAATTTAGTTTTGTTTTTGGATTTTTGATTAGAGTAGATTTGTCCTTATTTTTATTAGCTTTTTAGTTCATTTTTCTATTTGTTTTTGGTATAAGTTGGATGATTTAAGCATAATTTTGTAATTTTATAATTTTAGCTTATTTTACCGCATTTTGATCTTAATTGATGCAATTAGGTGATGTTTCGTTGTTTTTCACCTTACATCTAAGTAACCGGAAGAGTTTAGCACGTAAACGACGAAGATCGATGTTCAAGAATAGAAGAACAAGCTTTCCGGTGAAACGAGTAGCAAACGATCGAGAAACGGAGACCGACGCTCAGTCGCGTCGACTGATGCGACCGTCGACGCACCGTCGATGCGAGCCGTGTCAGCGAGTCATGACCGCATCAGCCGACACAACGTCGACGCTACGTTCTGAGGCGTCGATGTCGACGCACCAAGGTCGACGCAACGTCGACGCTAGCTGCTGAAGCGTCGATGTCGACGCACCCCGGCGACGCACCTGCCCAGTCGACGCGCGCACCTGCTGACCACACCTGCCGAGCACTGCCGACCAAGTCTGTCGAGTCCCGCCGCGCACCTTCTCGCGTCAGTCGATGCTCCGTCGACGCTACGTCGATGCGACGGCCCAGAATTCGGAAATTAGGGTTTCTTGTGCGCCAAGACTTCTAATATCTATTTAAACCCTCATTATTTCGGGTTTTGAAGTGAGAGCGACCAGAGAGACGATATCCTAGAGTATTTTAGCGTACAACAACAATAATTCCACATCTTATAACAAGATTTGGAGACGAAGATCACGGATCGAAGAGCGATAAGTCCGAGACTTCAATTTCGCATTCGGAACTCAATCTTCAACCAAGATCAGCGTTCAAACTCCGGAATAGCTGGAGCTTTTCATTGCTTTCCTTAGTCTCAATAAGTTTTCTAAACTCTTAGATAATTTTCTAGTTAATTGTTTAGATAAATTCTTAGTTAATTCTAGTTTTAATTAGTTTAATTATTTCTTATGCTTGGATATTGGATATTGGTTAACTTAGTTTACTTATGCGATTTAGTTTATGCTTAGTTAATGGTTCTTGGATTCGTATGATTCAATTCTTTAGCGGTAGTTTCTTAAATTCATGCTTTAGACACGTTAATTAGCTTTTAATCTTCGTAGCGTTAATCTATAATTTAGTTATTGCTCTTAGTTGATAATTTAGAATAATTAGTTTAATCAGCTTTAGTTTACTGCTTAGTTCGTAATTGATAATCTAGATTAAAGTAATTAGTTTAATTAGTTTTAGTTTAATTATCGTCTTAGTTTATAATGATCGAATCAATCTATTTAAACCCCCAAATGTACATGTATGTTATTCGTAATTGAGAAAAACATCCAAAAGACCGAACAGTTGTTTCCTCGAGAGATACGACTCGAGTCAAACTCATCACCCTAAAGTTACCTCGTACACTTGCGAGCAAACTGACGTGCTTTTATATTAATTATTAAAAACGGGGTGCACAAAAGTTTGAGTCAATTTTCCAAAACATAATGGGCTCGATCCATTAATATTCTCAAACCAATTTGTTTGATGAAAGGAAAATGGGTAAACCCATTTTCTTCAACCCAACAATAGACTGTAACTTCTCAAGTTCATCCACAATACTTGAAAAATTCTAACTATGATGATGGAGGTTGTGGCTATAGTGGAAAGTTAAACCCAATAATTGCAAGAGCTCTACCCTTTCAAATTCAAAAACCCTACATGGTGAGATCTATATATATATTTGAATTTCTCAAAATAGAATGGATTCGACCCATTAAGTTACACAAACCTATTTGTTTGGTCAAAGAAAGATGGGCCCAACCCATTATATTTAGCCCAATAATAGGTTGTAACATTTCAACTTCATTAGCACCATTTGAAATTTTTTTAAAACTGTGATGATGGGGGTAGTGGCTGTAATGGGAAGTTAAACCCACTAATTGTAGAAGTTCCACCCTTTCTAATACACAAACCCTACATGGTGAAATTTATAAATATACTTAGAAGTTATAGGAAGAAAACACCCATAATAACTTCTATCTACATTTCTTCACACTAAAAAACTCAAGCGATTTTTTATATATTGTGCTCAATTCTCTCACTTATCAAGTTCATTGGAGTTTTGAAGTCTGGTGTGCTATAGATTCAAAGACGTTAAGTAGTTGTATATTTGAGAACATTACATGGGACGTATTTGTCTTGCTGAAAGAGACCTTTTGCGCCTCGACTTTTTTATTAATCTTGTTTGATATCAAGAAGGTGGTGTTATTTTATTTCTTTCTATTCTCTAATTTTCAATTTCTTTAATTTTTAAAAATTATAAGAACTGTAGTACAGTCTTATTATATTTTCCATTTTGTATTTTTTATTTACAAACTTTTGTGGCAAACACGCAAATGTGATGGTCACACGGGTTCTATATGGTGTGACAGTGACCAAACCAAGATCCACCCCAAGCAAATAGGATCACACATAAAAGGTTCAAAAAATAAATCGACCAGTTTCCTATCTTTCTTCCCTTTTCTCCTTTATCTCCTCCACCGCCAACCCTAGAAAAAATATCATCCATGCCTCATCAGCGATTTCGATCTGAAAAGCCCGAAGAACAAGGAAGAAAGCCCCCTCCCTTTCACTTCCTATCCCTGTCAATTTCAACAGTGATCGAGTTGGAGGGTCCCACTTGGGGAGTGCTAAAAAATCAGTGGTGGTGAACCTGGGGCCGCCACGTGGCAGCGGTGGTGTCTGACTTCTGGAAGCGGTGCAAGTTTTAATCGATTTGTATCTTTCAATCAAGAAGGCTTACATTTATTCCGATGGCCGGTGGTTCATGGATGGTGTGTATTGTATTGTTACTTATTTTATTTTTTAGTTTTTTGTCGCTGCCCCTATTTTTATAGTTTTTATTTCTTTTGAATATGCAGTTTTTCACGTGACATATTTGAATAGTAATAAATTGACCGATGAGAGTGTCTTTCAGTTTTATCGAGCAGGTAATTAAAATAAATAAGAAATCTTGAAATTATTTTAAATCATGTTGGTGTAATTAATTAACAATATCTCTGTCCTTGGAATTGTAGTCACTCAAGACAGCTCACTACGGGATCTCAAAAAGCTCTGCGGGCCTAATAGCCCTAGAACTAACCGGCACCGACCGAGTTAGCTCCCTATACGGGATTTTCATTGTGCTATCTAATTTAAACTACAACATGGTCGATGCCAAAGTTTGAACCTACAACGGTCGAATCGCATCCTTAATTTACCTCCCGGATAATGAATCAGGCTCCTCAATCGATGACCCGCGTAAATTAGATGCGATTTAGGCGACGTTGAGGAACATGCTCAAGGGGGACAACAACAATGCCCGGAGTGCTAAAACCTCCATCTCGTTATCCGTTACGCACGTGGAGAGACGGCTACACCAGATGTTGTTTTCCAGAGGGACTATTCGGTGGTGAACGTTCATTGCAAGGATCAGATGGACCTTCTGTATGAAGTGGTGCACTAGTACAGAAACTACATTTTAGAACACACAATAAAGTCAATCTAGAAGGGTATATTTAAAACTATTATGGATAGCACTTTCGGTGTTTTAAAATATCGTTCTGGATTGATGACTTTTCAGAACGGTTTTACAATACCGTTCTGGAAAGTATACTTTCCAGAACGGTAATTGTAATACTGTTCTGGAATGTGCGTCAATCTAGAATGGTATTTTAAAACCATTCTGGAAAGTATATTTTTCAAAGCGGTATTGTAATTACCGTTCTGTATTGACGAACATTCTAGAACAGTATTTAAATTATCGTTCTGGAAAGTCTATCTAAAAAAATAATTATAATCGAGAATGGTATTGAGATTATCGTTCTGGATTTATTAATCAATCTAGAATGATATTATAATACACCGTTTTGGATTGTAATATTTTTTTTGTGAAAGACTTTCTAGAAGAGTAATTTCAATACCATTCTGAAATGTTCGTCATTCCAGAATGGTATTAAAAAACCGTTCTTCAATGTCTTTCTAAATTTTTCTTTCAGAACGGCTGAAGGAAGCGGCTGAATGAAATATTTTTGCAACTTGGTTATTACTTTGTCTTAATCCAAAACCCAGGCATGATCCAATACTCTCTCTCTCCAAATCAGTTGTAGCCATGTCGTTCTCAAATCCCTAATCGGAATCCCAGCTGCCGATCGCCACCCCCTCTCTCGCAACTTCCTCTCCCGCTGCTTTAGTGCCATCTCCTCTCCACCGCACTGTGTCGTAGCCCATACACTTCGCTAACGCCATTAATCGGGATTCTCGATCCCCCAAAGCCAGTTTTACGCCAGCCACTACAAGAAAGTCCCAATAGAAATATTGTTCTTCAAGATCTGTTTCTGTTTCAAAACGCGGCGCCAGTTATCCACCGCACAGTTTCTAATCCAAATCCCGTTGCCAACCTTCAAGTGGTGGTTTTCGGCGGAACTCCATCAAAGCTTGCTTTGGTAAGCACTCTGAAGATTTTTTTAAATGAAATTAAATTTATTTATTTTGTTTGTTATTTCAGTTAAAAAATTCTATTTCTAGATTTGATTCTTTTTAATTTGGGGTTTCTTGGGATCCATGGGAGAAAGCCCTCTTTAGTTGCAGGTTGTTCTCGTTCTTCATCTTCACCACCACCACCACCACCACCATCATCTTCTTCTTCTCCTTCATCATATTATTGGCTATCACACTTATTTTAATGATTTTTCATGATGAATTGCTGTTATTTGCCTGCTGTATATTGTTCTTGCTATTGAATCCACATGATATAATGTGATTTTGTTCTCCTGAGTAAATTGCTACCACCTAGCCTTTTGATTTTATTTGTCAAGCATACCCATTATGGGATGCTGTTAAATCTCGAGTTGAACTACATTTTATGCTCGTTTATTTATAGGTTTTTTAAATTAGTGTATCGTGTATATATCTACAATGTTTAGTTCAAGAAATAATGTGATTGTGTTTTTAATAAATATTGTTATTGCATTCCAATATATTTTCTTTTGGAAATAAAACATTAAGTCTGCAAAGCTAGAATATTTGTGTTGTCAAAAATAGAACTCGTATATTGTAAACAAATACGAAGATAATTGTTTTTATAATTACATTTCGATCAATAAACAAAAGAAAATAAACTATATTTATCGTGTCGATGTTTTCAAGATAAGCCTCGATGGTGTTATGCAGAAAGTACTGTGGGATCATTACTTTCTTCCTCGTGTTCGGATACCTTGTTGGATGGTGCGTTTGGTTTCGTCGTCGTCTTAATTCATTTTGATAACTCAAGTTATCTGAATATATGTTTGGATTTTATGTGTAAATTTATATGGTTATTTGTTTAAAAAGGGGAAAACGGAAAGAAATCGGCTGTTTATTAGTTATTATGCGGCTGGGAATCATTTTCCTTATACTAAACATGTAATTACATTTTCCAAAGCTTCTTAGATAGGTGAACGGATTGTAATCCACCCAAGTCACTATGGAACCGTGCGAAAAATGTCGATATATTAGTCGTTGAATGGGCAAAGAGTTATGTGCAGTTACCACTTGTATGGAATATTCAAGTCAGCACCTAGCTTAGACACTGTGAGTTAACTTTACCATAAACGTGCTTTCTCTTCTGGTCCATAGGGTGAAGTAATTTATAGGACTGGTGATAATTATTCAGTGTGTTTAAGATAATCGAATGAGTTTTGTATGCAAAGCTCGCAAATGATTATTAAAGATATCCATCTGTGTCCCTTTAAGATAGGCTCGTGTTCATCTTAGAATTGGTGGTGTTGATCCGGTTACGGTTAACCGTTGATCGACGGTCACGGTTATAACCGTAACCGTCAATCGGTGGCCAGTGGTTAGGTTACGGTTAACCTGACCGGCAAACCGTAACCACTGGTTACAACCTCCGGTTAACCGAAAAAAAAAAATCAGTAACCAGTCGATCGACTGGTCACTAGATTAGCCGTTGAAAATCTACGACTGAGATCAACTAGCCGTTGATGATCGACGAATGAAATTTGAATGGGAAAACTATTCGGTTAACCGGTCTAACCAAACCGGTTAAATGGCTAGTTTTTCAAATTTTTTTTACACATCTTGACACCTATAAATAACCCACTCCCCAACACCAAATCTCACACAAATTCATCTCTACTTATTCTTCTTCTTCTCTTGTATTTTCAAGTTTCAAGTCAAGTTGCTATTTTATTCTTGACTCGCAAAATCAAACCAATTTTGAAAAAGATTTACCTAGCTCCGATGAAAAAGAAGCGCCGGCCGCCGTCAATTTGGATGAAGATGAGGAGGGGGCGGATGATATGCCACCGCCTAAATCGAAACTGAGGGAGTTTATTTCCCCCATCTTTCGTTTGCATTTCATAAAAAAGACGATCAACGGCGAATCTCGAGCGCAATGCAATTATTGCAATTCTCATTAAGCCTTTAGTTCTACAAATAATAGAGGTTACGGGTCGCTCATATACCACATGGAGAAGAAGCATACCGACAACTATGGCGTGGAAAGCTCTCAAACACAACTAAACTTCTCATCTTCATCTACCGCCGGCGTCGGGACCGGCGGCCAAGGTACGAGTTCTTTTAGTTTATTTCAATATACCAAAAGTGGTCATCGAAAGTTTCTTACAAAATTTGTTTCCGTTATGAGTCTTTCTTTTAATCATTATGCAAATTATACTAGGGGTGCACTCAATCCATCTAGCACTAGGATCTCACGAAATAAATTGACTCGCGATATTGAAAAAATGGTCGGTGAGTATAAATTGAATTTGATTTCAATATTTGATAGTTTGCCTCATAGTCTCTCTATATGTTCGGATATTTGGACGGATTCCTTTCATAATCATAATTATATATGAATTACTTGCCATTGAATTGATAATTCTTGGACTTTGCAAAAACATTTAATTGCATATAGAAAATTTGATAGTCAACATACGGCGGTGAATATTTCGCACAAAATATCCACTATTTTGTCCGAGTATCATTTAACTAACAAAATTTTTTCCAATTTCATTTGATAATGCCGCCGCTAATACGGCTAGTTTAGAATTATTAAAAATTACTTGTCAACCCGCTATTGGCGGAAATTTTTTTCATGTTAGATGCATTTGTCATATTTTGAATTTATGTGTTCAAGATGGTTTAACTCTTTTTAAATCTAAAATTCAACCGATTAGGAGTGCTATATATTATCTACATGGCCACGATTCGCTTCAAAAAAAATGGTGAAGATTTTGCAAGGCCAATCAATTGCATCCAAAATTATTTTCAAATGATGTGCCAAATCGTTGGAACTTTACTTATAAATTGCTTAATGATACTTATGAATATAGAGATGCATTGTGTTCATTTTTTAATAATGAAGATGTCGATTTCGCTTTGTTTCCGCATATGTGGGATGATTGTTATAATATGATGTCCCTTTTAAAAACTTTTAACGATGTCACCGTGGCTTTATCCGATATTTATTAATCTACCTCCTCAATGTTTGTTGATCATTGTATTCAAATAGTACTTGTTAGTACTTCTTTACTCCATAACTCTGAATTAAGTGAATGTATCGATAGTATGTTGAGTAAATGGGTCAAATATCTACATTACATTCCCGAGGTTTTTCTGATTGCAAAAATTTTTGACCCGTATTATCGAATGGAGGGTTTACAAAATTTACTTAAAATTTATTACGATGCATTAGGACCTTTTTTAAGAAATTTCAAATCTTCAAATTCCTAGCCCTCTTAGTGTTGCTCACCAAGCAAACCTATCTTTAGTTCAACTTTTTAAAAATTACAATGAATCTTCAAGTGATGATGTTAATGTGTCCCCTTCCCCTTCCCCCGCCACTTCTAATACAAGACCCAACGACCCTCGAGGAGCTCTAACCCCATATATGAGGTTGATTGAAGATACTAAAAGAAAACGGCAAAGGGCTAGTGCTAGTCGGTCAATGGAATTAGATAGTTATTTAGGGGCTTTTGAACCGACTTTGGTTTCAAAAAAGTCCAATGGTGTTACTAACGATCTTGTGCAATTTTGGTCGAAAGCGGCCAGTATTTTCCCTACACTCTCTAGGATTGCCAAGGCGGTCCTTGCTATTCCTGTTTCAACCGTTTCTGTTGAACAAGCCTTCAGTACGGGAGGCTATATATATGTTAGATGAGTGACGGTCTACCTTAACATCCAAAAATCTTGAAATCTAAATGTTGATGAACGATTGGGTGAAAGCCGAATCGCGAGAACAAGAAATGCAATTGGATGAAGGTGAAGAGAGCGACTACTACGATACCACTTCGCAAAGCAACGACAACGACAAATAGGTAAGTAGGTAAGTGAGGTAAGTAAAAGAACTACGTGGACTTTGATTCATTTTCGATGATGCGTAGACAATTTAATTATAATATTAAAAGTTAAAATTTAATTTTAATTTCTAATATTATAATTAAATTCAAGTCCTTTTTTTTAACTTATTTTTTTCAAAAAAAAAAAAAAATCGAACTACGTGGACTTTGATTCCTTTACAAGGATACGTAGGCAAGTTAATTCTAATATTAAAAGTTAGAATTTTAATTTTTAATATTAGAATTAAAATCAAGTCCTTATTTTTTTTAAACTTATTTTTTTCCAAAAAAAAAAAAAGAAAACATCGACTGTTGTGCAGTCGATCGACTATTTTTCTGTCGATCGATAGGGTTTCAGTCGATCGACAGAATTTCATTCGATCGACTGCATGATCGACTGCCTTCATAAAATCAAAACTCATTGTCCTTTAGTCGATCAAGCAGTCGATCCATTAGTTGATCGACTGCTTTAAAAAAAAATCGACGGTTAACCACCAGTTTTCCGATTAACCGCCGGTTCGTCTAACTAGTAACCAAAAACCAGTTAAATTAACCACCAATTAATTAACAGGCCGATTAATAACCGGTTCAACACGTCTAATCTTAATTTCAAGTATTTTGATTTTTGTGCCATATTATTGCAAGGGCACCGTAGAAAGAAACATGAAGATATTACAAGCCTATCTTAGTGGGACCGACTGAGTGAGTAATTACCAGCTTTCGCGATTAAAACACTTGAGAAACAGAAAAAAAATGTCCCGAGTAGCAAGGCATAATGTTTGGAATGTTGCTTTAAATACCTATTTTCAGGGAAGGGTGCGTTTTGGTTGTGTTCTTTCATCATTGAATTTAGCTAATTATAAATTTAAGCTAGTCTATAAAGAGTCAAATTGCTCAGGATGCATGTGAATTGGTGCACACAGTTCTACCTCCAAAACTTTTTTGCTGATATACCTACTAATAATAATAATAATAACAATAATAATAATAATAATAAATAATAACTTATATGGAAACCTTGATCAGATCCTGAAAAACAGCTTAGGCCCTACCAATTATGGGCAACTAATTTTATTTTTGAGTGGCTTATATGTAATATTGAAGTTAGGGAAAATTTCATTTTTAGTACATTATGTTGGCCACTTTCCATAAAAGATACGTGATGTTGGTTAGAATCAAACTACATACATTAAGTTGACAAATTCATCAAATTTAATACAAAAAAAGCCCAATCGGGCCTTGATGCTTACGTGGCATGATTTAATCATTTCTTATTATTTTTAATTTAATTTTAAATATTAAATGGAGGCAAAAAATCATTTTTGCCCTTCCCATTTAGCCTTTTCCCTTTCTTTCTAAAAAACTGAAAAAAATATAGAATAATTAATTATTTTCAATTTTAATTTTTTTTCTCTTTTTATTTTTCTTTTTCCCTTCTTATTTCTTTTTAATTTTTTTATTATTACCAATAATTAATTTTTAAGAACAGCAAAAAAATATAGAATAACAGCAAATCGGAAAGAAACTAACTTAGAAAAATAGCAAATCATTTATCATTACAAACAGCAAAACTTAGAATCTCGGATTTCATCATCAATAATTTATATTAACAGGTAATTATTTTTAAATAATTCTCCAAAACCCGTATGCAAATGTTTCCCCAAAACGTCACCACCCCGAACCAAACCGAAACCAACCCATCCCCCTGTCTGTCACCTGCCAGAAAACTAATCGCCGCCAAAACCACCACCATCACCTCAGACCCAAATCCAGCGCCGCCGTGAGCCGCCACCTCCAACCTGCCGCGGCGCTTTATTGCCGGAGAGCCGGACGTTCACCAAATTCCAGTGTAGATTGTTGCCTCACCAGTTGTTGTTTGCTTGAGTCAGAGCCGTCGTCGCCGCCACGCAACTCCCCGAAGTCGCCGATGAATCTCCATAAATCCCGTCGGTTGATTCCTTGTCCATCTCTTGGCTGTTTCCCACGGCATTGGCCCAGCGGATGGAAACCGGCAAGCGGACGTCGGCAACAGCGTGGTGTGAAAATTCTTCGGCATCATCATGGCTGTCTCAGGCATGGTGGTTCTCCTCTCCACCAGGAAACAACAGCGGTTTTCGGCAATGGCGCAACAACGACGACTTGTTTGAAGGGATGGTTTGGGGACCGTCGTGTGTTCAATCGTTGCTCGTCGTTGCCGGAGAGCCGAGCCCCCCTCTCACCGGATTCCAGTCCGCCAGAGTCCTTACCATTTCTAGCAGCCTTCACGCCAATGCAGTCCAAACCCCTAGTCCGAACACAACGCCATCACGAGCCAAATACTCATGAGAAGCCACCTCTTGTTAACCCTTGCAAATCATAGAACACACAAAAATTCATTCCCTACACACAATTTACAGCAAACAAGTACAAACCTAATCCTCGTATTCCTAATATTTCTCAAACATAAACTCTTCACCGTCGGCCGTCGGCAACCCTTTCAATACCGGCAACCAATCCCATCTCTACCGTATAGTTCCGTTTCCAACAGCCATCGAAACCCAAAATAGGCCACCGATTTCTAGTCTTATCCGTCACGAACCAACTCTTGGCCGAAGCCCGACTGTCTGCCCAATTCAAGTCATCATCGCGGCCGAAAACGTCACCACCACCAGTCCCGACTGGCCCCCAATTTCCCAGTCACCACTACAAATGGTTAGCCGTTGTCAGAGCCGCTGTCAAAAAACCGAGCAAAACCGACTATCTCCACAACCAAAATTCGAACCCGCGGCCCAAACAACCACAGCAACCACAGCCCCAATCGGAACCCTCACCATCTCCTATAATCATGAACTCCCAACATGAATTTTTGGCCAAACCACCACCCACGCCATCTCCGTCTCCCTCGCCGGTTTCTGTTGCCTCGCCAGTCAATCGCCAACATAGCCGTCAATTTTCGAAGAAGGCGATGGGGATTACGTCGCCCGATTTCTAAAATTGGGAAGGAGAAAAGCCATCGTACTTGGAGGGGCACCGCTAATTGTTGGAGCCGCCGGAGACTCAAGTTGCAGAGGAAGGCGACCGATTTCTGAAAAAGGGGAAAACAGGTCTAGGCATTCAGACTGGGCTCTGCAAATTTTTGAATGGTAAGAAATCGATGTATGTGAAGAAATGGGATTAGTGGTGAAATTAGGGTTGAGAAGGTTCTTAATTTGAACAATGAAAAGAAAGGAAAGAAATTAAATGAAAAATATGGGCAAAAAGGACTTTTCACCTATATTTTATATTTAAAATTAAATGAAAAATGATAAAAAAAAAATTAAATAATCATGCCACATAAGCATCAAAGCCCGATTGGACTTTTTTTTACCATATTTGATGAATTTGTCAACTTAATGTATGTAGTTTGATGCTGGCCATCATCACGTACTTATGACGTCAAAGAACGATCTATGATTGAGGAACTTGTTGATGTAAGTAGTTGTTTTCTTTTGTTTTTGTTGATCTACATACTACATATCCTTAGTTGGGAATTTTTATTCTGTTTTACTAAACAAGAAAAAAATAAAATAAACAAACATATGTTTTTGTTAGGACATAACCATCTGACGAAATAGGATGAATTGAGACAGTATTTTTTAAATACTTAATTATCTTGAATATATTAACCAGTTCTTTATTTTCCGATCGCCTAGAAGGAACAAAAGAAAGATCTTGTTGTTTCTTCAATAATTTATGATCTCTGGTGGACCTCTCAGTAGGATTCGAACCCACATGAAGTTTTGACCACCTATCATAGAAAAAAGAATGAACCGATCTTGTAGGATTCTCAAGAAATTCTTCGATTTCTTCCGGAAGCAGATGATTAATCATCTTCTTCTCACGAATGGGTGGCTGATGATGTATTAAAGATGATGAAGTTGTTTGGATTTTAGAAGAGCTTCTTGGAACCCTTTCCGACAAATCAGAACATACCTCACATACTCGTGCACTACAACATTTTGACAAAGTGAGGACTGTATGGGAAAACCGCCGCTTTATTAAATTAGTGCTAAAGGTAATCTGTTCTTTTTGGTATAACGTTATGAATAGTCACTTCAACTAAGTTTAGCTTTCTTGTCTAACCATTTTCATTTTTCCTTGTACGTACAGGATAGTCTACCCTGGTCGATGAGGAGTTATCTTGAATTTTTCAAATCATATACAGTTTCTTGTGCATTGTAGAACAGAAATTACTTCTTTAATGTAATAATCCTTTATTAAAATTAAGTGCTATGGCTGATTTCTTTATTAGATTTCATTCTGTTCTAAAAATTCAGTGTTGTGGCAATTTATTATTATTATTATTATTATTATTTTGGTAAATGTCGTGCAGAACAGATAATGCTTGTGAAGTATTGGTTCTGTAGAAAAGATGTTCTGCAAAGTATAACTTTCCAGAACGGTTTTTAAAAAAGACGTTCTGGAAAGTACAACTTTCCAGAACGATTTTTTAAAAACCGATCTAGAAAGTACGACTTTTCAGAACGTTGTTTTGAATAATCGTTCTGGAAAGTATCACTTTCCAGAATGTCTTTTTGAAAAACCGATCTGGAAAGTATAACTTTCCAGAACGGTATTTTTGAAAAACCGTTCTGGAAAGTGGCGGATCAACATGGGATGGTACCTTTCTAAAACAGAAAATTTATTTTCTATAAGGCCTTTTTTTTCCCTTCTAGAAAGTCAGCCAATCCAGAAGGGTAAAAAATAGATGTTTTGGAAAGTGCACACTTTCTAAAACTATGTCACTATAGATGGTACAGAAAGGCATTCTGGATAGGCAGAACTACCCTTTTGGATATGCAGTTTCTGCACTAGTGGTGGTAGGGATGGGGAATTTGGTGGTCGGGGTGGTAGGGAGTCTGATTTGGTGGTTGGGATATGGGTGGGTGTGGTCCGGGTGATCGGTTCAACGGTGTAGATGCACATGGACATGGATGAGGGCGTGGACGTTTTGATTGTAATAATAGAAGGGACAACCCGGATAGAAGTAGGGCCAGGAGTTATAGCCCGAGTCTGGATAGAGTTCCAACATGGGATTATAGCCGGAGCCGGAGTTGGATTTATAGCAGGAGCAGAAGCTGGTCGAGGAGCCGGAGTCCTAGCAGAAGGATCCTGAGCCGGACCGAAGCAAGAGCAAGAGCCGGAGCTACGAGAGATATGAGAGAAAGCCACACAAGTTGAAGTTTGATGTGATGGAGGTTCTGACGCCGATTGTTGAGCCGGTTGCTTCTGAGTTAGCCGAGTAGGTTTCGGCGGCTGCTGCTGGATCTGACGACCCGATTAACATTCCGTTGCATTTGTAGATAGAAATATTATGGCGATGCATTGCTGATTGGGAACTTATTAGCTAAGTAAGATTTGTTTGGGACGTACCACAGCTTACTGCCCACAAGCCTCATTTTGTTGTAATATTTTATTTTTGTTTAGAGCACTTGGGAATTATTGTATTTTTGGCCATTGATCACTTTGCCAAAGCTCACAAGCCTCATTTTGTTGTAATATTTTATTTTTGTTTAGAGCACTTGGGAATTATTGTATTTCGGTCATTGATCACTTTGCCAAAGCCCATAAGCCTCATTTTGTTGTATTATTTTATATTTGTTTAGAGCACTTGGGAATTATTGTATTTTGGTCATTGGTCACTTTGCCAAAGTGACACTCAAAAGTGCAAAAGTGACACATTTAGATCCAAAAGTGACACTAATTGTGACAAGAGTTTTGAGCAATGTACTTTTATGTATGTTTTCTTTAGTATAATTTAAATTATGGAACGTTAATATTTAGTTTGATTGTAATTTTATTGGTTTATATAGAAGATAAAATATATTTGAAGCAAAAAGTGACACATTTAGAGCCAGAAGTGACACTAATAATGGAAAAAGTGATAGTGTTATATTTTTAATTAAATATTTTATTACAATATGATATGTAAAAGTAACTATTTTTAGTGTAAAAGTGACACTTTTAACTGAAAAATGATAATATTAATTGTTAAAAAAGCGATACTGTTATCTACTAAGTTAAATGTCTGATTACAATATAATACGTAAAAAGTTATACTTTTAACTGTGAAAGTGACCGTATTAATTGAAATAGTGACAATGTTATATTTTAAGTTAAAAAGTTTGATTACAATATAATATGTTCTAAAAATGACATTTTTAGTCTAAAATAATTGAAAATGTGACACTTTTAGTATGAAATTAACAATATTTATATTTTAAGTTACGGTGGAAAAAGTGACGCACTCAAGTGCAGAAGTGACAGTTTTTCATGCGAATGTAACAATCTTCTGGAATTTCACATTATCTAAAGTTATTCGACAAAGTCATAGTTTATTTTTTTTCAATGGCTAGTTTTCCAATTATTTTTCACCATCTATGTACAAAAAGATATAACAAAAAGAAACATATGTCCAAATAACCTGACTAGATAATAATCCTAACTCATTCATATAATTATAATAATTTTATAGTCCCAGTTTCCTTACAATACAATGTATATAATTATAACAACTCTCCTTAAAATCTACCAATTTATCGGACTGAAGCTCTTCCGAGTACTTGTTCAGCATCTTGGTCAATCGTGCAGTACCATGCATCTCATTAGCATCAGCATACTCATCAAACTCCCCCTGCAAGAGGATTTTCCTCAATGACTCTTCAGCATAACTGAGAATATGCATGAAAGTCGTCATCGCCTCGACAACTGAGGTCAACTGCCTCGGCATTTTGTTCACTTCTTCGAGGTTAGCCGAGAGCTTGGCATTTATCTTCATTATAATCTCAGGCAAACATTCTGACTATAATCATGGCCTGGACTTTCACCAGCCACTACTGCAGAAACAGCATTTCGCGGCACCTCATCCACGGCGGTTCTGGAAAACTGCCGTTAAATATGTTTTTACGCCGGTTTTCCAGAAAACCGATGTCATCTATAATTTAACGATGGTTATCTTACAACCACCGTAGAATCCTACATATTACGGTGGTTGTCTTAGAAACGTCGTTAAATCTTAACTAATAACGTCGGTTCTTCCGCCGTGAATTAACAAGTATTCACGGCTGTTCTTTAAGAACCGACATTAATTAGGTCACTGGATTTAACGTCGGTTCCATTAGAACCGTCGTTAATATAATGACATTTAACAGCGGTTCTCTTAGAACCGCCGTAAAAAGTAATCTGTCACATCACCGATCCGCGTCTTGCTCAAGCATGTTATTTCGACCGTTGATCCGTATCTCATCCGACAATCGACATTCACCACGTCATCTGTGTCTCTCTCTCCTCACTTTCACGCAAAAGCAAAAAAAAAAATTAAAAAGAAAAAAACCTTAGCCCCCTTTTGAAAGAAAAAAAATAAAAAGAAAAAATCCTTAAACCTAAACTCTGGATCCCAAATTGGTGATACTCGCCATAGCCAAAAGCTGAAGACAAACCACCTAAACTCGTAGAAGTGTTGTGGAGAGAATTTCCATAGCCAGAATTCGTAGAAATTTTAGGAGAATTCGTAGAAATTTCATTCATTTTCGTGAGAATTCGTAGAAATTTCAGGAGAGTGGGAGAGAGAATCTCCATAGCCAGAAGCTGAAGCCCGACCACCTAAACTCCATAGCTAGAAGCTCAAGTCCACTCGATTCCACCTTTGCAAAATGCCACCACATTGCCACCAAACTTTATGCCCACTTTCATCTCTATCTCTCTCTTAGTTCTCAGCCATGGATACCCAGCAACCAAGTAAGTTTGCTCCCAATTTTCCCTCTTTTTCACTATTGATTAGTAGTCATTCTCACTAGTAATTATTGTGAAAATTAATTAGTAGTCATTCTCACTAGTAATTATTAGCACATTCTGCAATATGCATTTTGGTTTTGGTTTTGGTTTTGGTTTTTCCCAAATGATTCAGAATCTGAATTTACTGTAAAATGGGTAGGTTTACTAAATGGGGTCGAATGTTTTTCCATTTTCGTTGAAATTATTTCACAGCTTGTTGTGGATAACTGTGGTGGTAGAAGATTTAAATACTGGGCAAAGGAAAAGGAGCCATTTTTGTCCGGTTGACCTAGTATGAGGTGAGAGTGTTAGTAAGATTGAATGTGAAGGTGAAGGATTAAGGGAATCATAGTTCATAAATAAATCATTATCATCATTGGCGAATGTTGTCTCGGCTCTTGCCTCCCATCTCATACTCATTACAGGTATCATTTCCTGTTTCCCTCTCTTTTACATGCTTGTGTAATGGTTATGTAAATAATTCCAACTGCTTATTATGTTCTCTTGTTTGGTTGTGTAATGGTGTTGATGAATTTTTCTTGCTTTATCATTTTTGGTAGTGTTTGTACAATTTTCTTTTTCTTGTTTGCTTCCAAAAATATAATTTCATGTCTTATTTGAGATGTTTTGTTAAATTGCTCTTGTTTTTTAAAAATAAACTTCACTATTTGAACTCTTCTTGTCTGAATAATTTGTCCCAAAGATCTGAATTTTTGAAGTTTTTGCAGTTATCTATTGGTTATTTGGTTGATTAATTGTGTTAATTTGGTTATTCGTCTAATTGTTTATGTTAACCAGCTAAATGCTCCAAGATGCGAACAATGTGGACAAACTTTACCACCAACCTACTCCGCCCCAGCTGATGAAGACTGGGCAACTGGGATTTTTGGTTGTACTGAAGATCATGAAAGTTGTAAGCCCCTTCGTTGACTTATCGATTTCCTATAAAATCAATATTTACCAATTTTCAACTTGAATATATTATTATTATTATTATTATTATTATTATTATTATTATTATTATTATTATTATTATTATTATTATTATTTGATTATATAACTGCAGAATTGATAGATTTTTTAGTCAGGACATGACTTGAGTAAGAATGATCCTTTTTCCCTCTAATTGTAGGCCTGACTGGACTATTTTTCCACTGTGTACTATTTGGGCGTAACGTTGCAACCTTTAATGAGGACATAACTGAGCAAAGTGCGTGCATTGGTCACGCAGTGTGTGTTGAAGGAGGCATTGCGCTAGATATCTTCACAGCGGCTTTCAATGGTATAGATCCCGACACAGTTTGCCTTCTCACCGAAGGCTTGTTGTTCACTTGGTGGGTTTGCGACATCTACACCGACTTGGGTCGCCAATTTTTGCAAAGAAAATATCATCTCAAGATGATTTCATTTTTAACTCTTGTTTAGGGATATGGTTAATTGCAAAAATACCCCCGAACTTTAGCCTAATTGCAAACGAAGAGGAACAAAACACAACTTACTTTGAAAATTATGAAAACCACCCTCGAGAAGGCGAGTGTAGTTTTACATCTACATCCCATGATTTCTCTAAATATTACAAATGACTCATACTTCTCGTCTTGCATTTTTTGTTTACATACCTCAGTTTAGAGATGGGGTTAGTTACAAAGAATACCCCTGAAGCCTAACTACAGAAAAAAGAAAAAACAAAACAGCTTACATTGAAAATTACCAAAAAACAATGGAAAAGGGTAAAAAAAAACCTTGAGGTTGCACATTTTCACCTGATGTTAGTGGAGCTAATAGTAATTGTTGACGTCATCAAATAATTTTACAATTACACCCTTCAAATTTTCATATCATTACAAATAAATAACCCAACTTTTCATCTTGTATTTTATATTTACGTCCCTCATTATTTCTATATATTACATAAGGCCGATTCGTAATATATTGAAAAGTCGAGGGGTGTAACTGTAAACTATTTGATGATGTAAGCAAGTTAGATGATGCTGCTTTGTCAAGTATACATTGTTTTATTATTTGAATATTAGTTTGTTAGTTGATATATTGGTGATGCTGGCGATATATAATTGTTCGTACATGATCATATTGTCTCACCAAACTGCCGCCAAAGAGTAGTCCTCCAGTTGTCCTTATACACTGCACAAAGTGCTCTTATAAGAAAATTTTATATTCTATAATCAGAAAATATGTATACAATTAGTATATGTTGGACGTCATTAATAGTAATTTTGTTCCTTATATAGAGTTTTCTAATTACTAGTCAAATAATTATTTGTCCGTTTATGTAATTCTCATAGTTATTATCATTATTCTTTTAAATAAATAATTTGGCCAAACCTCAAGAGTGTGTTTTGTAATTCTCTCTTAACAATTCGTCCAATGTTGTGATGATTTGCAGGAATGGATGCAACCGATGATTTTAAGGACGTGGGCCACAGCGCGAGTGCTAAGGCGATGATGGAAGAGTTCTATGTTGGCGATATTAAGACGTCGACCATTACGACACAGACAACGTACACTCCACCTAAGCAGCCTCATCACAACCTGGACAAGACATCGAAGTTCATCATCAAGCTCCTCCAGTTCTTGTTCCCGTAGGTTATCTTGGGCGTGGCTTTAGGCATCCATTTTTATGTCAAATAATCGACCTAAAATGTTTTTCTTTTTCTTCGCCTTGTTAGTAATAAATCTCCTAATGTTGAAACGGGGTGGGTGTTTTTGTCTCGTCGGGAGATATAGGAGGTATCTTTATTTTCTTTATTTTACCTATGAAGATGGCAAGAAACTCAATGTTTACGTTCGTAATTGTCTTCGTTTTTCATATATAGTTTTTGTGAAATTTGTTTTCCTTGCATTTTAGTGTTAATTTCAAGAAATAATACAAGCAAAAGAATGAATCTCTAAAAATTGGTGCACCTGCTTTCATTTTTTTTGTACTACTTTTTAGAAGGTATTTTTAACATCCGTTCGGGAAAATAGACTTTCTAGAAGGTAGAACCGTCCTAAATTGTCCGTTCTGAAAAACAGACTTTCTAGAAGGTATTTTTCAAGAACCGTCGTAGAATCCACCGCCATTGTGTTTTACGGCGGTTCAAGAAAAACCGTCGTAAAAAGTATCACTTTCTACGGCTGTTCAAGAACAACCTCCGTAAAAAATTACGGCGGTAGATTTAACGACGGTTCCAAAACTGTCGTAAAAAGCCTCCCAGAACCGCCTTAAAAAGCTGTTTCTGCAGTAGTGAGCTTTTCGGCCAAAACATGAATTCCCACCATCAATTTGCTTATCTTTGAGAGCTGGGGATGGGTTTCAAAAAGCCTAACCTCCTCGGCCTGGGCTTCTCCACAAGGTCACTCTTGGTAGCAAGTTGTCTTTCTTCATAATCTGGTCAAGGTATTTTCACAAACACTTTGCGAGCATAACTTAAAAGTTTAATAAACACTTTGGAAAGAAAAAATATCCCACACAATTTGTACAAGAATGCAATTTGACAGTTGAAAATGCTAATTTGATCGCAAAAGAAAAATAATAAAACACCCAAATGGTGTGAACTTAAAATTGCGAGAAGTACCTTCAGGCTGCGGCCAAAATTTGTTTACGTTCGTAATTATCTTCATTTTGCATATATAGTTTTAGTTAAATTTGTTTTCCTTGCATTTTAGTATTAATTTCAAAAAATAATTCCAGCAAAATAATGAATCTCTAAAAATTGGTGCACCTGCATTCTTTTTCGTTTTTTTGTACTACTTTCTAGAAGGTATTTTTAATATCCGTTCTGGAAAATAAACTTTCTAAAAGGTAGAACCGCCCTAAATTGTCTGTTCTGGAAAACAGACTTTCTACGATGTATTTTTCAAGAACCGTCGTAGAATCCACCGCCATTGTTTTTTACGGCGATTCTTAAACCTCCATAATAAGGCCGTAAAAAGCATCAGTTTCTACGGCGGTTCAAGAAAAACCGCCGTAAAAAGCCTCACTTTCTACGGCGGTTCAAGAACAACTGCCGTAAAAAAATACGGCGGTGGATTTAATGGCGGTTCCAAAATCGACGTAAAAAGCCTCCCAGAACCGCCGTAAAAAATTGGTGAGCTTTTCGGCCAAAACAGGAATTCCCACCATCGATTTACTTATCTTTGAGAGCTGGGGATGGGTTTCAAAATCCTAATCAATTCATCAATCTTTAAAAAAATAGAGATAGAAAAAGGAATCAATTTATCAATCTCACTCCAGTGAAATATGGTAGTGTGAATTGAGCAAGACGAAGGTGAGGGTGGCATTAGAGAGACTCAAGCGCAGGCTGTGTTGGGCTTCTGGCCACCTTCACAGAATTATGAGAACGAAAAAGAAAGGAAGCGGAATTAATTTCTATGATTTCTTCTTCTTTTTATATGGATACGATTTGCATGTACGGATCCGGGTATGGGGCAGATTTGGGCTCCGTCACATGAAAGAGGATTTGTGTGGCTGTCAAACAAAAGACTTGCTCGATTTTAAGTGTGGTGCATATTTGGCTATAGATATATTTTCACAAAAAAACAACTTTTGTAACAATTTTTTTAGTCACTTTTGACAACAATCTTCTTTCACCAAAAATATTTATTAACAAATGAAGGTTGTCCTATATATATATTATTTTATTTGATGTGGATCAATTCGATATTACTCATTCCTTAAATAATCCTATAAAATATTTTAGATATCTTTTTAGATACTAATATCATATAGTTTCTATTGTTTTAGATATTTATTGGAACTTATGCCAAAATTTTATATCAATACATTATAGTGCAAAAACTAATACATCATAGTATAAAAATATTACAGTACAAAAACCAATATATCATAGCACGGGTCAGAGATTTATGAAAAACTAATACTTTACAGTACAAAAACCAATACATCACAGTACAAAAACAAATACATTATATTACCGGGTTAGATGGCCAAACGGGTCATGACCCGTTAATCTAGCCTAAAACAAGTGTTTGCCTATATATTAATATACATTTTTGAGAAAAAAAATTATTTATTTAAATTTAACTTACAAAAAATATGTAATTATTTGTTTAAACAATTATTTTTTTAGATTGTCCTCAATTTGCATGTTTTGCTGGGACGCTCCCAAGTCTCTTGATCATACGTTTCTTGAGTGTCTGCTGACTCTCTCAGTTCAGGCCACTTAGATAGTCATTTTTATGTTCACTTGGACTTCGATGGGGGTCCCTGAGTGCTGCTCCTTCGGTGCTTAAATTGCACATTCAGTTCTTAAGTTGCAGCTATTTGGTGTTTGTGCGATTATCACTTGAATTTGGTTGACTTAGAATTGTCGGAACTAGACTCTTATTGATAGGTCTTGTTTCTTGGTTGGGGCGATGAAAGTTCTTCTTTGGGATTTTATTCGTGAGGTTAGTCCCTTCTCCACATGCTTTATAGACAACATGGTCAAGGATCTTGCAATTTTGCATGTCTTCCGTGTCCCATGAAGGGCTAAGGCTCCTTGTGATTTTGGTATTGTCCATTTGGTTCCTCCTCCTTCTAGATAGGTGAGGGCCAACACAGATGGGATTTTCATGGGGGCCCCAGTTGGTGAGGGGTTTTTTGCAATTACCAAAGGTTTTTTCAAGGGTGTTTTGTGCTTAAAATCGCTTTCATTGCAAAATTGGATGCTTCAATTACAGCTTGTGAGAGTACTATTGAGTGGGGATGGAAGCTCTTATGGATAGAGTCGAACTCGACATATGTTGTTTCCATCTTTTGAGCTCACTCTGTGGTGGTTCCTTGTAGTTTTAGAAATAAGAACCGCTCTTTATTCCACAAGTTTGGTCGTATTAATTTTAGAGTGCCTCATGTTTATTGAGTGGGGATGGAAGCTCTTATGGATAGAGTCGAACTCGACATATGTTGTTTCCATCTTTTGAGCTCACTCTGTGGTGGTTCCTTGTAGTTTTAGAAATAAGAACCGCTCTTTATTCCACAAGTTTGGTCGTATTAATTTTAGAGTGCCTCATGTTTTATTGGGAGGTGAATGGCATGGAGAATGTATTTCTAAGTTTGCACAGCACAATAGTGATTGTTGGTGGAGTTTGGATCATTACTAATGAGGCTCTGGCCATTGATCTCTCTAACAGTGTTCTAAAAATCGCTAAGCGGCCGCTAGGCGCCAAACCAGCGCCTAGCGCCTAGGCGGGGCCTATAATTGAGAAAAAATACCCTAATTTACAAAATTACATCCAACATTTAATAATTCAACATACTACCTGCTACACAATAAAGTATATGACTATTCAAAACTAAAAGTAATGATCATAAGTTCAAAACAATTGTTCAATTCAAAGTTCAAAACAATATAATTTCATAGCACATATTACAAAATCAAAATAACTAAATAAAGGCAAGAGTTTCTCAGTCTGTTTCTGTTCTGTTATGTCCCGATTCTTGCCCCGTAACAATTGAATTGACTTTAAAAAAATTTAAAACCAAAACGACGTCGTCTTGGATAAAAAAAAAAAAAAAAAAAAAAATTGGACTGCCTGGCGCCGAGTTCCCCCGGCGATTTTTTTGCCCGATTTTCAAAAATCGTGGGCGGTTTGAGGGCGCCGAGCGCCTAGGCGGTCGCTTAACCCGATTTTTAGAACAATGCTCTCTAATATGTATCGTACTAGATAACTGCCTTGTTGTTTGATTTTTTTATTTTTTATTCTTTAGCTGATCGGCATGTGGTCCCTAAAAAATTGTAGAATTTGATGGTCTATGGTTTTGAAAATAAGTATAAGTATAAGATGTTGTTTTCAATGTTAACCAACACTGAAACCAACATCAACCAGAGTTTAACTAAAAATATTCAGCGGAAATTTAAACTCAAGAACACAGCAAATTAAATTCAGTTCACAAGAAAAAGTACTTGTGAACTTGGGTGTACAAACCCGAAAACTATATTACAAAAAAATAAGAAGTAATATATGAAAACTAAAGTATCAAAACACATGATACTAAAGACTTGTCGCCTGGATGAAAAGATCTTCTCCGCTGGTTACGCAATTTCGAAAAACTTCTTGATCTCGGACAGTGGCTCCAAGTAGCTATCTTGCTCTTCTCCGCTGGTTACGCAACTTCGAAAAACTTTTTGATCTCGGACAGTGGCTCCAAGTAGCTATCTAGCTGGTGTTCTTCCTTTCCGTGCGTCGCCTTCGTGTGTCTTCTTAATTCCGTGCGTTTCTCTTTTTCTTTTCGTTGGTATATGCCGTGTATGAGAGATGTCTCTCTCTTGTATCCTTATCTTGTCTTAAATAGACAAGAGTCCTAGAGTCCTAAACTTGGTAGACAAGTTACAAGTCCTAAACACAATTTAGGAAACTAAATAAAATCTTAGGCACAATCAAAGAAATAAATATAGAGTTCTAATTCTAGTTCCCTGATATATTTTGGGCTCAAGAAAGGCAAATAATAAAATAAGGAAATTCCATAAATAAATTTTCCAAAAATATATTTGTTTTGGGGTGACACTCTTTTTTCTCTTGGGAGTTCCACAAAGGTGGGTGCAGATCGGCCGTGTTATCAGTGATCACCTTTTTTTATTTAATGATGACCTATGGGTCTTTTTTCTTAAAGGAAAATAACTTGTTCAAATAGCTCATGCAATACACAACTATATTTACGCTACGTAATATCGGGTACAATGCGTTGAATGATACCCATTTTAAAACACTAATTGAGATATAAGAGGTGCTCTGTCAAGTCTCCTATACGGATCTAGGTTATCCAAAGTTTCACCATAAAAAATATAAAATTTAAGACCTTGAGGCGAAAATGTAACTACTGGTGTACATTCAGCCATCCCCATGCCAGCTAACATATCCAATATGTATTTTCTTTGACAGGAACAAGTACCCATAGAACATCTAGAAAGCTCCATTCCCAAAAATAAATTCGCTAAACCAAGATCCTTAATAATAAACTGGGGGTCAATATAATTCTTGAAATCCTGAAGAAGTTACAATCTAAGCCAATAAGTAGAAAATCTACATATACCAATATGGTCAAAATATGACTCCTTTTAACAAGTAATGATCATGTGAAGATTGAGTGAATCCAAAATCAAGAAGCTTTCTGCAAAGCTCATTATTCTTTTCTCTTAAATTTTAATTTAGCCCATACAGACTCTTAACCAACCTACAAATGTGACCCTCAGATGCTTTATTATAACCTTGAGGAGATTCCATATAAACCTCTCTAGTTAGATGTCCATGTAAGAAAACATGTGTTGACATCTAACAGAAGTAAATCCCATTGATTCAAAGTAGTCAAGGCTATCATTAATCTAACACTACAAAAAAATTTGGAAACACCGACGGATATTTTCCGTCGGTAAATACCGACGAGTTCCCAACAGTTTTGAAAATGACCGACGGTCCGTGGGTAATTTTTTATTTATTTTTATTTTTTAAAATTCTTTTTTATTTACCAACGAAAATTGCTGTCAGTATTTTTTTAATATTTATTTAACTTATTTATTTTTTATAGTTTTTATTTTTAATTTTATTTAGTACCGACAGACATTTTCGTCAGTAACCCCACTTTTATTTTTTTAATTAATTTTTTATTACCGAAAAAATTACCCCGTTGGTAAATTATATTTTTAAATTTTAATTTATTTAAATTATTATTTGCGATTTTTTATTAATATATATTATTATTTAGTAATCTATATATTATTAAATATTATTTATTATTTAATATATATATATATACATAAATATAATATATATATATATATATATAATATACATATATATATATATAAATATAATATAATGTATAGTATTTATAATTATAATAAATAATATAATACATTTAACACACACACACACATATATATAATACTTATATTATATATAATATATTTATATAAATTAAATATAATATAATATAATATTATATTTATATTTATATATATATATAATATATTATAATATTTATAATATAGTATACTATAATATTACAATATGTATATTTAAATTATATAAATATATATAATATATATATATATATATATATATATATATATGTAATATATTTATAATATATATTTATAATATAATTATTATATATGTAGATATATTATAATTATATTATTTATTATATATACAACATAAGTATGTATATATATTTATAATGTCAATAACTTACTAGAAATCGAGTAAGCTTAGCCGCTAACGGGTAGGCTTTAGAGCGCGAGAGGTCGTATGTTCGAATCCCCCTAACAACATATGAGATGATTTATTTGTGATTAATGAGTTTTGGGCTTTGGTCGGGCTGGCACATCCCATATAAATTTTTTTTAAATTTAATGTACCGACGGACTACAATTCGTCGGTAATTCTAACTATAATTTTTCTAAATAAAATTAATTACTGACGGGAAAATATTTGTCGGTTTTTTTTAATATTTTAATTTATTAAGATCCGTCGGTAAATATCGACGAAATTTGAGTCCGTCGGTATTTTACCTACGAGAAAAAATATTCGTTGGTATAATTTTTTTACTGACGAGTGTTTCACCGACGGACAATTTCTGACGGTAAATCCGTCGATAACTCCGTTACCGACGGCTTACCGACGTAAATGGTCCGTTGGTATCCTCGAGTTTTTTGTAGTGTAATTGTCACCAGTTGAACCATTGGGGAAACACAACACTACAAAAAATCATTGAATGCTGACGGGCAGAACTGTCAGCAAACCCGTTAGTATCCTGTTTGTTAACGAGCTTTACTCGTCAGCATTTTTGGCATCAGTAAGTATATGCTAGCAAGAATATCTTACCTGTCAACATTTGCTTACGGGTTTGCTGACAGGTATATGCCATTAGCAAAGCCCATTGGCACCATTCGACACCCGTCAACATTTGCTGACCTGTTGGGCACGTCAGCATTTACCGACGGGTTGAGTTCGTCATCATTCATAAAGTATTATAAAAATAATATTTTATTTGTACAGGCCTAGCCCAGCCCGCACGCCGACACGAACCACAACCCTCAACGACGCCCAGCTCAGTCAGCTCGCATCATCAATTTAATCTCACATATGACATGGGTAGGATTCGAACACATTACCTCTTGTAAATAGACAAGCGGCGTTGCCCTCTCGTTAAGGCAATTACATTTGATAATTTATATATTTTTAAAATATATTAGATATGTATATTGTGTTATAAATTATATTCATAATTAATTATATTATATATATAAATGTAGATTATATTTATGAATAACTATTATAAATATATAATATTATTTATAAATATATAATAATTATATTATATTTATAAATGTACATTATAATTAAATTATATTTATAATTAAATAATTAATTATGTATATTATATTATATTTATAAGTTATTAATATAACTATATGTTTTATATTATAAATAATTAATTATATTATAAAGATATAATATTATTTTAAAATGTATTATAATTAAATAATATTAATTGAAATTTTTGTTATAGATAAAAAGTGAAAATAATAAAATATTTAGATAATAATAAATAAAATATTAGAATAAAATTATATTAATAAGTATTGTTATTTTTATATTATATTTATGAATAATGATATATAAACATATAATATTATCATATATAAGTAGAAGAAAATTAAAAAATTTTATGTTTTTAATTAAAATATATTTATTATAAATATTTATTTCTATATTTATTTTATATCCCATTAAATAATTACATATATATATATATATATATATATTATTTATAAATAGTTAAATATAATTATATATTATTATTATTATTATTATTATTATTATTATTATTATTATTATTATTAAAAAGTATACTCTAAAAAATACTTATTATAAATATATATTACTATTAATTGAAACTTATTATATATTATATTATTATATATATATATTATATATCCCTATAAATGACTATCTATCTATATATATATATATATATATATATATATATATATATATTATATTTTATAATTAATTAATATAACTATATATTGCTGACGGGTATAGGCCGTCAGTAATTTGGTGATAGCCTATACTCGTCAGCATATTAATATGTCGCGATCCGCCAGCATATGCTGACGGCTTTTTGCTCGTCAACATTTTCCGTCAGTAAAGATAATCTGTCAGCAATCCGTCAGCATATGCTGACGGATTTCCGCCCGTCAATATTTTCCGTGAGCATTTGCCATTTTTGTTGTTGTGCAATATGAATAATTCAACTCCTTCAACTTGATTATAGCCCTTGGCTACTAGCCTTCTCTTATTTTTAACACTTCCATTTGTATTTATTTTGATTTTAAGAACAAATTTAGGTCATATAGCATTTACTTGGGAGCAATATTGAAAGTTCCCAAGTATTGCTCAACTTTAGGCGAGATTCTCACGGTCAATAGCTTCAATGAGTGTGTAAACTGGCCTGAGTGTAATGTGTGGGCTCCTTATGGTCATATGCGATATTTTCCATAAAGGACAAATGATTTGTAGCAAACATATCATTACCTAGAGTTATCAAGGATTGAAGAGGATAAGGAGGCTCATGATCAATGGCCTGAGAAGAGTTATAAGAACCAAGCATGGTCGTGGAATTATAACTCATCTATGTTCCCACCAACATCTACATTATATGGAAATACATTCTCCAAAATGACATATCCATTGACACCAATATCTTTTTCTAATCTATGTCAAACATGAGATAACCTCTTTACCCAGAATCATATCCCAAGAAAGCACATTTATGTGATCTTGTTCTTTATAACTCATGCTCCTTGTCAATATCCATGACTTTTTTCTGCTCAGTTTTTGACTCACTAACCTCCTTGAATTCACTTCCAGGCATCTTTGGACTCTCGTATTTGGTCTCTCTCCTCAAATTAATGACATTACATTGCTCCTTCAGATTCACCTCCATGGTTAGAGGTTCTTGGAATGTGTATGCTTATAGTTTTCTTTACTCCCTTAATTATGTCTCAAGTGCTCCATAATTATTTGTCAACGCTAAGAAGTGATTGTCAATGTTATCTAACTTCTTTTCATAACTGCGGAAGTATTTCATTATCTCTTGAATAATTATTATTGAAGTTTGGTTGCGTGGTTTATAAAAGAAGATAGTTTTGTGGCCAACATCTTAATAGGATCAGCATTTGATAGTTGCTCAACAGCTTGAATACTAGCTGATTTGCATCTTTTTGTACATATTTTCATTTTCGTTTTTTGTTTCACGTTGCGTGTTTTTCGCTTGCTTTTTGTTGTTTTAGGAGTCGGGTTGGCCGTTTTTCGTATTTCTAGGTTTTCTTAGTTTTTGTACGTTTTCTTATTTATTTTCGTAGTTTTTTCACGTTTCCATTTTTCTTGGCCGTAGGACGTCCAAGCGGGCCCACGCTCGTTTGGGATCGTTGATACTCGACTCGGGAATGGACGGACAAAGCAAGGAAGCGCAACGGACGAGGTTCGATAAACCGGCGGACGCGAAAAGGACGAGAAATCGAGCCGGGCGCTGGAATCCAGTCGACCGACTGAATGTTCAGTCGATCGACTGAACCGCTGAAATCGACTGGATTCCAGAGAATTTTGAAGTTTTTGACATGGCAGTCGATCGACTGCCTACTTGGCCGATCGACTGCCGTCGATCGACTGGTGCCCCAAGATCGACTGAATTACAGGGCTTTTGGCCATTTCGACACAGCAGTCGATCGACAGCCGACAAGCCCGATCGACTGCAGTCGATCGACTGCTTTTTCTCAGTCGATCGACTGAAAAGCAGAAATTTTGAAGATTTAAGCAATCAGACGTCATTTCAAGAGAACAACTGGATTGGTCTTCCGGCGAGATAGCAATTTGATAGTATCCGGACAATCCATCGAGAAAACAGTATGAATGATGCCCCGCGAGCTTATCTAGCATTTGATCAATAAACGGAAGCGGAAAGTGGTCCTTCTTGGTGGCGGCGTTGAGCTTTCGAAAATCTATACACATCCGCCAACCGGTGGTTTTACGGGTCGTTACACGTTCCCCTTTTTCATTCTCGATTACGGTTATCCCGCTCTTCTTCGGCACCATGTGGACTGGGCTTACCCATTCACTCTCCCCGACCGAGAATATCAATCCTTCGGCCACGAGTTTCAATATCTCGTCCTTCACGACCTCCATTAGATTCGGGTTTAGTCGTCGCTGGCTTTGCCT
>BMAC01000197.1:1449597-1477272 GCA_014905375.1 Phtheirospermum japonicum
AAGCCAGCGACGACTAAACCCGAATCTAATGGAGGTCGTGAAGGACGAGATATTGAAAACTCGTGGCCGAAGGATTGATATTCTCGGTCGGGGAGAGTGAATGGGTAAGGCCCAGTCCACATGGTGCCGAAAGAAGAGCGGGATAACCGTAATCGAGAATGAAAAAGGGGAACGTGTAACGACCCGTAAAACCACCGGTTGGCGGATGTGTATAGATTTTCGAAAGCTCAACGCCGCCACCAAGAAGGACCACTTTCCGCTTCCGTTTATTGATCAAATGCTAGATAAGCTCGCGGGGCATCATTCATACTGTTTTCTCGATGGATTGTCCGGATACTATCAAATTGCTATCTCGCCGGAGGACCAATCCAAGACAGACGGACGTTCACGTGTCCTTTCGGCACCTATGCCTTCCGTCGTATGCCTTTCGGATTGTGTAACGCGCCCGCTACTTTCCAGCGTTGTATGCTATCGATCTTTTCCTCCGACATGCTCGACAAGTACATGGAGGTTTTCCATGGATGATTTTTTCGGTTTACGGCTCCACGTTCGACGAATGTCTCGATCATTTGTCAAAAGTCTTGGAGAGATGCGTGGAGAATCACCTCACCTTGAGCTGGGAGAAAAGCCACTTCATGGTGAGAAGTGGGATCGTTTTGGGCCACGTTGTGTCGTCAGAGGGAATTGAAGTGGACAAGGCGAAGATCGATGTGATTAAAAAGCTCCCGCCCCCAATCAACGTGAAGGGAGTTCGAAGTTTTCTTGGCCACGCGGGGTTTTATAGACGGTTCATCAAGGATTTCTCAAAACTTAGCCGTCCTTTGTGCCATTTGCTGAGTGCCGATGCCCCGTTCGTTTTTGATGATGCTTGTCGATTGGCTTTCGAATCGTTAAAGGAAAGCTTGACCTCGGCTCCTGTGGTGGTGGCCCCGGATTGGTCCCTCCCGTTTGAAATAATGTGCGACGCATCAAACGGAGCGGTGGGGGCCGTCTTGGGGCAAAGAGTGGACAAGCTACTTCGGGTAGTCTATTATGCGAGTCTAATGCTCAACGACGCCCAAAAGAATTACACGACTACCGAGAAAGAGCTCCTTGCCGTCATTTTCTCACTTGAAAAATATCGAGCATACATCATTGGATCGAAGGTTGTTGTACATAGTGACCATGCGGCGTTACGGTATCTTTTCAACAAGGCTCAAGCGAAGCCTAGGCTCATCCGATGGATACTCTTGCTTCAAGAGTTCGATGTGGAGATCAAGGACCGGAAAGGGTGTGAGAACGTTGTAGCCGATCATCTCTCTCGCCTAGAGGCCCCGACCGGAGAAAAGGAGCTAATCGGAGAGAATCTTGCGCACGAGAACTTATTTGTCGTTTCTGCCGCACCATGGTATGCCGACATCGCCAATTACCTTGCTAGTGAAGTACTCCGTCCGGACCTATCTCATCATGAGAAGAGAAGGTTTCTCTCCAAGTGCCGAGAGTATTATTGGGATGATCCTCACATGTACAAGATCGGAAAAGACGGTGTGTTGAGACGATGTGTTCCGGAAGAGGAAAAAGGAGAGATTTTGACAAAGTGCCATGATCACCTAGCCGGAGGACATTTCGGCGGGCAAAAGACCGCTCACAAGGTTCTCCAATCGGGATTCTATTGGCCGAGCCTCTTCAAAGATGCCCACGACCATTGCCAAAGGTGCGATCGATGCCAAAGAACCGGAAGTATCGGAAAAAGGAACGAAATGCCGATGACATATAATTTGGCCGTAGAGATATTCGACGTGTGGGGGATCGATTTCATGGGCCCCTTTCCGAAGTCTCATGAGTTCGAATACATTTTGGTTGGGGTCGATTATGTTTCGAAGTGGATTGAAGCAATTCCGACGAGGAGGAATGACGGCGACACCGTGGTGAAATTTGTACGCAGCAACATCTTTAGTCGGTTCGGAGTCCTGAGGGTGATTATTAGTGACGGCGGCAAGCACTTCAATAACAAGCTACTCAAAAAGGTGCTGAAGAATTATGGAGTCGTTCATAAGATATCCACGCCGTACTATCCACAAACAGCCGGTCAGGTTGAAACGAGCAACCGTCAAATCAAAAACATTCTCGAAAAGACCGTACAACCGAACAGAAAAGATTGGTCATCAAAGCTCGTGGATGCCTTATGGGCTATCCGCACGGCCCATAAGACGGTTCTTGGAATGAGCCCCTATCGCCTTATGTACGGGAAGTCGTGCCACTTACCAGTCGAAATGGAACATAGAGCTTTGTGGGCTATCCGAGCATGCAATTTCGATTTGAAACAAGCCGGCGAGGAGCGGAGGCTCCAAATTGAAGAGCTTGACGAGCTGAGGAACGAGGTGTTCGAAAGTGCTCATATTTACAAGGACCGGATGAAGCTCCTCCATGACAAGAAACTAGCGCCCAAGGTGTTGGAGGAAGGGATGCAAGTGCTCCTTTACAACTCCCGACTCGCGTTGTTCCCCGGGAAGCTCATGTCGAAGTGGAGCGGCCCGTACACGATCGAAAAGATATCCCCGTTCAGAGCTGTGACATTGATCGATCCCAAGATGAACGAGCATTTCCAAGTTAATAGCGCACGAGTAAAACCTTACCAACGCAGTATGTTACAAACCCAAGCGCTCGAGCCTATGATCGTGGAGGAGGAAGACCTGAGTGATCTGCCCCCGATGGGATCTTGATCATGGAATTAAGATCGTCGAGCGAARHACGTAAACCAAARGCYCTWCGTGGGAGGCAACCCACGACTTTCTGACTCTCTTCTCTTCTTATTTTTCTTTTAATTTAGTGTATATTCCATCTCTATATAGTGTTAATGGAAATTTTGGGGTTTGTGTAGGTCCAGTACTGAAATTTTGGGAGAAAAGAGGATCAAAAATGGAGTAGACTGCTGGAAAGCAGTCGATCGACTGCACATATAGTCGATCGACTGAAATGGCTATCGATCGACTGAAAAATCGACTGACGTGATCAAAGCAACTGGATTCCAGAACTTTTTAGCCTCTTGGCATGAGCAGTCGATCGACTGGTTACTTGCTGATCGACAGCCAGTCGATCGACTGTGGTTCGATCGACCYCAARGGAGGAATCGACTGGATTACAGGGACTTTCGTGCTTTTTGCAAGAGCAGTCGATCGACTGGTCATTTACTAATCGACAGCCAGTCGATCGACTGGTGCCCGGTCGACTGAAACCGCGGAATCGACTGGATTACAGGGACTTTCGTACTTTCTGACATAAGCAGTCGATCGACTGTCGGCAACCGATCGACAACAGTCGATCGACTGAGAATAGCAGTCGATCGACTGCCCTGCAGCGGGCTTATATATACCAGTCGATCTCTTCCTCCCAGCACACCAAAATCGACAGAAAAACTGAAAAACGAGCAGAAAAATATAAAAAAAAAAGAGGGGGGAAAGAGGGAGTCGAAAGTAAGGAAAGAAAAAGAGAGAAACGACTCTTGGTCGATCGACTAGGCAATTCACGCGGGAACTCACGAGATATCTTCTCCTTTCTCAAGTTCAAAATCCTCCTTGGGCATATTTGTTTCTTCGTTCAATTCAAACCGATTCTTCGAGGTAATTCGCTTGAACCATTCAATTTGGGAACCTTGTTGATTGTTGGTTGAGTTTGAGGCAGGTTTGGGTTTCCAATTTTCCATATTTCCTTGTTCAAAAATCTCGCCCACAAGGTGCTCGACAAATTGCCCCAAAGAACATTCGAATTGAGTTTTCTTCGTTTTTTCCGTCGTTTTTCATTTCGTTCGATTTTTGAAACTTCCTACTACAAACCCAACCACCTTCTTCCCCGTTTTCACCATATACCATGGACGATCACTCCGACGACAAATATTACGGCCTTCCCCAATACCCCGATATCGCCGGAAACTACGGCGCGCCCTTCCCCATCTATTCCACCYACGAGGGGGAACTTTTCCAAAACCTTTCCCAGCGACATTTCGCTACCCCTCGTTTCATTGATATTGAGCGTTTAGACGCGTGGGTGGTGAACGGGGATTATGACGGATTCGGCACGCGTCTACTTAGTTTCATCGACGCGATGAATGGCCGGATGTTCGCGGCCTTCCGAGCACCGGCTTATCAGGAGCTCGTGCTCGAGTTTTTCACTTCGTATGAGGATACGCGTGACAGGGGTTTTGATGTGCGTTTCGGGGGAGTTAAACGCCGTATCGATCAGGGGGTGATACAAACGGTGCTCGGACTTGATTGCCAGGAGTCCTCGTATGAGCAAGTGAGAGGTTGGAATGAGTTTGCGTTCTGGGGGTCTATCACGGGCGGAAATGGTGGCCGGGATCGTTACTCGGCTTCGGCAATCATCGACTTGGCGTTGCTTGGGGCGTACAAGTTCTTCGCCCACGTCTTGATGGGAAAACATGAAAGCACCAACCTCACTCGGCACGAGGTTTACGTGCTTTGGTGCTTAAGCAATGGACATCCGGTCCCATTTTTCCCGTTGATTCGAGCGCAAATTGAAGGGATTCGGAGGACGAGGGGAGGAAGCGTCGCCCGACTCGGCATGGGGCCGATGATCACGGTTCTTGCCCGTTACTTCGGGTTTGAGGCCGAATCGGCAAACATGACGAGAATTAATCTTTTGGAATTGACGTTCAAGACGCCGAGAGCCCCAACGAACCCGGCGAGACGACAGCGCCATCGGGAAAATGAACGAACCGAGGCCGGCGACGTCCCGAACACCGGTTCGGGCGCGCCTTTCGGGGAAGGCACGAGCCAAGCGGCAGTCCCGCAATACGGAGGTCCGAGCACCGGCTCGGGTCCCGAGATGGGTTGGAACGATTTCCAACATGCCGTGTTTTCCCGGTTCGATCAAATGAACGTTCGTTTCGACCATCTCGACGAAGGGCAGGCAAGGAACGACCGAGCTCTCCACAGCATCCAGCGCCGGCTCTTTTTGATCGAGACTCGAATGCGTCGAAACGACGACGGACGACGATGACGGCGGCGACGGTGGAAACGAAGAGGAGAGAGGAGGAAGAAGACGAGGCCGCAAACCTCCGTTCCCGACCTAGGAGACGTCGTTAAAATCTCCTAACTTATCCTTTGTTTTTATGTTTTATTTTATTTTGTATTTCGATTATGTTCGTTTATTTCTTATCTCGTCTATTGTAAAAAAAAAAAAAAAAAAAAAAAAACTTTTAATTGCTTTTGTTTTTGTATATAGTTTCTTAATAATATATATATAAATAAAATAAAATATTAAATAAACCCAAAACAAATTGAAAAAATTCAAAAATAAAAAATATTTGCGTTTTTGTACATAGTTCGTTTTTGTGCACGTTTTTCCACCTTGCCTAACCTTGTAGATATTTGGTTGCTTACCTCGATTCCCGACAACGTACTTGGCACGGCAACGACGACACGAGCCCGGAAATAGGGGCGTTTTCTTTACCCTACAACTTTTTACCGCTTTAATTAGCTTAATTACGCAATGAGGACATTGCTAGGTTTTAAGTGTGGGGTGGTTAGAATCGTCCTAGGTTTTTCATTTCGTCGTGTGCTTGTTTGTTTTAGTTTGAGAAACGTGTATGATATTGTTGTTTGGACCCTTGGCGAAGTGACGCGGTTTTTATGATTTGTTAAGATGTTTAGATTGTCGATCGAATTTAGTGGATTTAGGTGGTTTAACTTGTCGGGATTCCCGATCGGGTTTTAGCTTCGTGCTATCCTTGTGCTCGTTTGGAACTAGTGCCTCGGACTAGCCCTCGTCATTAAACACTCTCTATAGGTTTTTGTTTGTAAATTGGAGTCATCAATTGCTCCACGTGCTCGATCGAAAAAATTCGAAAAGTTGCTAGTAGCAACGAATGATCGGAGTCATTTGATAGCCTCGTATTTCCATTTTATCTAAATAACAAAAAAGAAAAAGAAAAAAAAAAGAAAAGTAAAATAAAAAAAAAAAAATAAAAATACGAAAAGAGATGAATAAACAAGGATACGATATAAATCCTTGAAGTTATTGTATAGCACGTTTTTCGATTTGTTTCGATTTTTAGTATACTTTTGTAAAGAGACGTGTTGATGATCTTGGCTAGTCGGGAGTCGATTAACGGTTCGAGCGTGGATAGACCTTAGCCGGGACAAGGACGGGGAAACCGACTTGTTGGATCGTTTAAGTCCTTTTAGGTTTCGGAAGTCGATCTAAATTACCTTAGCAAATCACAGTGTCGTCCTTTTAGCCGAAGCTAACAAACAACATAGCGTACGGACGTCTCGAACTATTTTTTGTGCATTAGCCTAGGGTTGGTCGGGGGTAGTTTTGTAAATATACGTTAGTTTTGCTTGAGGACAAGCAACCGTTCTAAGTGTGGGGTGGTTGATTTGCATCTTTTTGTACATATTTTCATTTTCGTTTTTGTTTCACGTTGCGTGTTTTTCGCTTGCTTTTTGTTGTTTTAGGAGTCGGGTTGGCCGTTTTTCGTATTTCTAGGTTTTCTTAGTTTTTGTACGTTTTCTTATTTATTTTCGTAGTTTTTTCACGTTTTCGTTTTTCTTGGCCGTAGGACGTCCAAGCGGGGCCCACGCTCGTTTGGGATCGTTGATACTCGACTCGGGAATGGACAGACAAAGCAAGGAAGCGCAACGGACGAGGTTCGATAAACCGGCGGACGCGAAAAGGACGAGAAATCGAGCCGGGCGCTGGAATCCAGTCGACCGACTGAATGTTCAGTCGATCGACTGACCTTTAAGTCGATCGACTGAACCGCTGAAATCGACTGGATTCCAGAGAATTTTGGAAGTTTTTGACATGGCAGTCGATCGACTGCCTACTTGGCCGATCGACTGCCGTCGATCGACTGGTGCCCTTAGATCGACTGAATTACAGGGCTTTTGGCCATTTCGACACAGCAGTCGATCGACAGCCGACAAGGCCGATCGACTGCAGTCGATCGACTGCTTTTTCTCAGTCGATCGACTGAAAAGCAGAAATTTTGAAGATTTAAGCAATCAGACGTCATTTCAAGGAAAACAACTTGCAGCTAAGAGCTTCTTCCCCAGGAAGCTCCTCCAAAAACCAGAAAAAGCAGCTTTTTCATCTTTTTAACTTCATTTTAATTCCTATAAATTCTAGTAATTAGATATAGATTAGTTAAGTTTAGATTTAAGCTAGTTTATGTTCAAGCTTTGTTTCAAGCTATCTTTTGTGAAGATCCATCAACTTTTAAGCTTTCTCATTCAAGGCTTTTGTGTAATCATACATTTGGTAATCTCTTTCCTTTAATATAGTTTCATTTCCATGTTATTTCTTTTTAATATTGTGTTGTGCTTTGGATCATAGTTTAGTATCTCTTTGTGTTTTCAAAATTCTCAATTTCATTTTATAGCTTTCTAGCTTATGYACTTATGCTTTTAAGTTAGTAAGTTGTAATTAATTTCAAGTTTGTAATAGTTTYTTGAATCTTCCTATTTAAAAACCTTTAATTAATGTTAAGTAATTAGTTGACTTATTCAAATAAGTTGACTTTAATTTTCCCTCCATTTTACTAATTTCAAATAATTAAGTTTTAATAAGTTAATTAGTTTAAATTGATCGTTTTTAATATAAGCTTTAATTTCCTTAAATGTTTCAATGTTTTTAAATCTTAAGTTTCAATTTAAATATTAGCTATAAAATCGAAAAATGATTATCGCTTTCTAGGTTAAATTAGTTTTAGAAAAACCGACGATAAGAACGATAAAGAAAACCGAAAGCCGATCACATCCATCCTCGAGAGACACGACTCGGGACAACTCACCGCACCTACAGTCGACTCCGTACTATTGCGGAGACGATTTCTAGAGCGTCGAGAAATCTTCGATCACTAGCTTCCTCAAACGGCTAAGGATAATAAGCCATCGCCATTTCCTCAATAATTTTCCAGCAAACTTCCACCAACGGCTGCAAAAATATATACATGATTCTTGTCCACCAGCTCTTGGTAAAAGAAAAGAAGTTGTTAACCTACATATGACCCTTTGACCTAGCTGTTGGAATCGATCCCATACTTCATGTAATATTTCACAATTATGTTGTTTAAATTGAGTCACCGCATTAGTCAAATGTACCATCTTAAATGGAGTAAAATATCTTGAAAGAAATTTCTCATTGACTTCTGCAAAATTTCTGATGCTCCTGTTATGTCATTTTCAACCAATCCTTCGATTTATCCATTAGTGAAAAGGAGAATAAGTGCAAACAAATAATGTTGTGAGATACACCATTTATTTTTTATGAATTTCATATTATTAAGAATTGCTCAAGATGATCACATGGGTCTTTGTTTAATCTTTCCCCAAACTGATTTAGTTGTACCAGTTGATTCCATTCGTGCTTAATTTTAAATTCATCTGTTTCGACTAGGATGTGTGTTATTCCTCCATCCATTTATCGTCGTGACTTCAAAAACCTTCACTAAGAGGTGTCTTAGCCACGATGTGTACCATATACATACAAGAAACAAAATACTCAATAAAGTACCAAATATAAAATAAGATTTAAGTTCTAAATTAAACTCTACACTACTTATCGCAATATCAGTAGTGACGGTAATTAAATTAGTCCCCGACTATGGAGTGAAAAACTTATTCACATATTTTTTAAACACCGCAAGTGTACATGTTTCAATAGTAGTAATAGAAAGTAAGGCCATATTCCACAAACACTAAATAATTACTATATTGAATACCACAATCATACTAGTATGAATTTTACTTAAAAATTAAATAATGACAATGAATGGGTTAAACAAAGTTAAATACTGAACATAACTTAACAATTAAACTCACGAAAAACTAGGAATTAATAGGATAAAAATGATGACAAAAGGGGTTCTAAGACAATTTGTTCAATTAACAACTTCTTGTTTCACGAAATAGTTGAAATTTATATTTCGCTATCCTATAAAAAAAATTGCATAAATCATCTAACTTCTCTATCGAGACTCCTAAGATTATAGATTGAAATGCATATTGGCCTCTCAGTCATAAATAATATACAATCCAACTCCCAATAGAACAAAAGATCAAAACTTTCACAATGCCCCTAAACTTCTCAGTTTAAGCAATTATTCATGTCAAATATCCATAAGCCTAATATGGTCTATCCGCTTTCAATGTAAAGACAATATTTCTAAACATGCATATTCGTGACTATTTAAAACCCTTTCTAAAGAGAGTTTTTCGGTCAACAGAAGACCAAAGAGAGTTTTTAGGTCAACGGCCATCGCGTCAAGCCGTATTTCCAAGGATATCGAGAGTAATTCAGGCTGAGAAGACCAAAATCCTCGACGACCCGTCTACTGACAAGACGGCGCGAATTCGTCAAGCTAGTGATGTTAAACAAGCACGTCTTGGGAGGCAACCCGAGCTTTTCGTATCCTTTTGTATTTCCTGTATATTTTTCTCTCTAACACTTTTTTTTTGTTTTGTTTTTGTTGTGTTTTTCTTGGTTTTTAGAATAGTTGGAGAAGTTCTCGCTAACGAACATCGATCAATCGAGCGAAAAACGAGGCACAGAAAAGCAGCCATCGGTCGACGTGGCGTCGGTGCTCCTGAGCTGCTGGCGTCGATCGACTCCTGAGCTGCCGACGTCGATCGACAACAAAATCGATGCTTATGTCGACAAGCTCTTTGTCTACGTCGACTCATTGCCGTCCATCAACACTTATGCCGACAGAACTCTCTGTCGTCGTCGATTCGCACCTGTCGATCGATGACCTATTGACGCCGACCCAGATTTGGCCCATTTCCTAACTTAAAACACGGATTTTTGACCCAACCCGCCCAAAAATTAAAAGACCCGCGAGCTCTCTCTTAAAAACCACCTCCCCTCTCTTATTTCCTCACTTTTTCACAACACAAAAACACCAACTTTTATTTTCCTTCTCTTTTCCCTTCCTTTCGAAACCCAACTTCCAAATCATCTCCTTTTTCAAGCGATTGCTTTCATTCTTCAGAAACACCTCGATCAAATTCACTCAATTTCGGAGATTTGCTATCACTATTTTCACTCTTACTCTTTATTTCTCCAACTTAGCCACAAAAGAGAGGGGGTTACATTTCAGTCTACAATTCGGTTTTTCAAGCTTTACTTCAAGGTAACTCGCTAAAACCAACTGTTCAGGGGGTAATTATTTGTTGATTGGTTATTATTGGGGTGTTTGGGGTTCAAGATATCTTATATTTCTATCCTTTTGAAACACGCATTCCACGTGTTCAACAAAATTCCTCAAACAGTCCAAGCTTCAATTTTCCTTCTTTTCGAAACCCCTTTCAATTCGGGTGGGAAAATGGAAAGACATCTTGGGGAAATACGGTGCCCTATTTCTAATTTACTAGAAGGACGAGGGGAAAGTTTTCGAGTTAATTAAGGGGTGGGAAGTTGCGACCCATCGAGTTATTGACATCGATGGCATTGAGGAGCAGGCTCAACAAGGATCGGAGCACCATTCCAACATCCTTGGGTGCGAGATATTTGCTCAGATGAATTTGCCCAGCTTTTGCGGCCTAATGCTTGAGTTTTTCTCGACCTTGCACATCTATACCGATAGGATGTTCTCATGTCGACTTGGCGGAAATGAGATTTGGGTGGACGAGTGCATTTTTGGAGAAATTTTTAGGTTGCCGATCGAAGGCGTTCACCTGATCCTAGAAGATAAAGAATTCGACGTCGCCACCTTTTGAGGGGAAGTGATAAGGGGAAATTCGGGAAATCGCGCCAGTTTTTCTTGTACAAGTATTCGCGATGCCGTCGTATATTTCGCCTACAAGATCCTAGCTTACGTGGTCTTTTGCAAGCATGAGGGCACATACGCGACCAAACTGGAGCTCTTCGTGCTCCAATGTTTGCTTAACGGGCGCCAACCCCGGCTCTACCCATTAATTCTAAATGGCCTCTATAATATCGTGGAGAAGAATTCGGGAAGCAAATCCCCACGCCTCTCATTTACCCCTTTCATCACCGACCTCGCCCATCACTACAGATACGACCTGGTTAGCAATGATTTTGTTTCTCTTGGAACTTTAAATCTCTCATCGACGCATACCCCGACACCAAAATCTAAAAACGACGGACAATAAGGATCCTCGTCGCGACTAGCCTATGAGCATGACAAAGAGGATCCACAAGCGGCCCCACGAATGGCTCACAAACCAATTTGGGCCCGAGCTCCAACTGGAATCATTTTTTTTAGGAGAATCGGGCTTTCCATACGAAGATGTTCGAGAAGCTTCAATTGATGGACGAGATAATTGTTACTAATCACGCAAGTAGTCAATGAAGCCTTCAAAAGATCAAAGCTCGTCTCTCTCGCCTCGAGGAGCATTTCGATGAAGCCTATCCACCTTTCGCGACTGAGTCGCAACCGGAAATGGACATCGATGGCAATCCTAGTGATTCTCGCTCCAACGAGTTCTAAATAAAAAAAAATCAAATAATATAAGAAAAGGATAAAGAAAATCTAATGCTTTTTGCTTTTGTCTTGTGTACTTTTGTTTAATTTCTCCAGGCTCCCCTCAACTTTGAAGCCCGATGGAAGTTCTTAGACTCTCTACTCATCAACACAAGCACGATCATAGGGACGTCTCTCTCTCACTTTCCTTTTACCATGACTCATTTATTTATACTTGTTTCAATGTGGACATTGAATGGTTTAGGTGTGAGTGGGGGGGTTACCCTTTGTTAGTAATTTTTCGTATGCTTACTTGTGTTTGATTTTAGTTGTGTGTGTGTATATTAATTGGAACCTTGACGAAGTGGTGTGGTTAGATGCTTTGGTTAGGTTGTTTAGACTTTCGTTCGACTATAGTGTAATTGTTGGGAATGAAGTGGGATGTGGCCTGAATAGCCAGACCTGGATTGGAGTAGATCTGCATCGAAATCGTTAGAGAAGGGACCAGGGGGCCTGACTAGCTCTGTCCTTGGGAAGACCTGAGCCGACTCTCCCAGAGAAGGCCAGGGAGGTATATTGAAATAAGAAGGGAATTACTCCAGCCCAGGATAAGCCTGGTCTCACATGGATTCTCTGTGACATAATTGTGAGAAGGGCAGGTTTAGGGCAGAGCAGGAGCTATGTTCTCCCCTAAGGGGACAAGTAGGACCACTTATCATGATTGGTTGCGCGACGGCCCGAGATTCGCAGACTTTATTTCCGAGATCCCGGAAGGGGTCCCCACTAGAGAAAGCTATAAATACTTCAGCCCCAAGGTTGAGAGAGGTATGATATTCTTGTGTATTGTTTGCCTTGCACACTAAGATACTCCATACGCTTATCTAACTTAAGCATCGGAGGGGTTTCCACCGGAAAACCTCCGGTGGTCCTTTTCTGAATTCTTTTTGGGTGCAGGTCAGGTTTACGTAAGGCGAAGTGTGGATCTCCGACGTTGTCATATTTTCGGGTTAAACAATTGGCGCCGTCTCTGGGAAGGATTCAAAGCTAAGACGTGAGATAACGGATGGCTTCAGACGGGTTACGGCGAAATCTGGTGGGGGCACTGGGTGCCACGCCAAGTTCCTCCGCACCGTGTGGCATGCCATAGTCGACAGGGCCGTCACCAACGAGGCCAGTGGGGGAAGGACCGTCATTAGCGGACGGAACAAGCACCACACAACCCCCCTCTAGTGAATCTGCACATGTCGATGGCGGATCGATGAATGAAACTTTTCTCAGGCAGCTGTCTGATCTCATCGGAAAGGCCATGAAAGTTGTTGTGGATAAGAAGTTTGCAGAGTTCTCAACGCCGCCAACCAAGATAACCCCAGCCCAGATAGTACCGCTATCGGAGACGGAACCGTCGTATGGCCAGCGCACGGTTCAGACCCCCCTCCAAGATGGAGAAGAGAATTTCTCCACTTCTGATAGTGAACATCGAGCCAAGCTAACCCAGACCTTGTAGATCAGATGCAAAATCTGCAGAAAGAGGTCAGAGAGTTTAAGAAGAAATTGGCGAACGCTGATGCGGCGCCGGAACGGAGAGGCATGCCGTTCATTGAGGAGGTTATGCGCGACAATGTGCCAGCCTCCTACAGATCCATAGGCTTCGAGTACAATGGGACAACAGAACCGTGGGATCACTTGAGCCGTTTCGAAATCACAGCGTCTGTACAAAAATTCTCGGATGCGGTCATGTGCCGGGTCTTCCCAATGACCTTCACTAAATCAGCCCAACTCTGGTTTAGCCAGTTGCCGCCGCGCTCTATCAGCAATTTTGACGAATTCAGCTCGGCATTTCTGCATCAGTTAACCAGCTGTAAGAAATATCAGAAAATGCCGCTGGAATTGTTCAATCTAGAGCAAAAGGAGAATGAGAGCTTGCGCGCATATATCAATCGATTCACAAATTCAAAGCTGGAGGTACCTCAACATTAGCCTTGGAGAAAAGTCGGTTAAGCAAAGGAAGCGTAACTTTGGCCCGGAGAAGGAGGCAATCAACGAGGCTGAAGTCGAAAAATTGCTGAAAGCTAAGCACATTCAGGAAATACAATTTCCTGAGTCGCTTTCAAACTTAGTGTTAGTCCCCAAAACTCAAGACGATTGGCACATGTGTATAGATTTCCGCAATCTCAACCGTGATTGCCCTAAGGATCACTATCCTCTTCCAAGGATAGACCATTTAGTTGACTCTATGTCTGGCTGCGAGCTGCTAAGCATGATGAGCGCCTCACAAGGTTACCATCAGGTAAGGCTAGCGGAGGAGGACTAGAAGCGGGTCGGTTTTATAACCCCGAAGGGAACATACTGCTACGTCGACATGACGTTTGGGCTTAAGAATGCAGGCGCCACATATCAGCGATTGGTGGATAAGATGTTTAAAGCTCAGCTTCGAAGGAACATGGAGGCATACGTTGATGACATGTTAGTCAAAAGCGTGAAAGCAACCTCGCATGTATACGATCTCAGAGAAATCTTAGGCACATTGCGAAGATACAAGATGAGACTCAATCCCAAAAAATGCGTATTTGGAGTCAGAGCTGGAAAATTCCTGGGGTATATGGTCACACAAAAGGGAATTGAGGCCAACCCGGAGAAGGTAAGAGACATCATGGACATGCAGGCTCCATGGAATGTCAAGGAGATGAAATGCCTGGCAGGCTGGATTAACTCCCTGAGCAGGTTCGTCTCGCGCTCAGCATAGAAAAGCTTACCATTCTTCCAGGCCTTGCGTAAGAAAGCTCGATTTCAGTGGAGTGATGAGTGTGAGTAAGCGTTCAGGATGTTGAAAGAGCACCTGGCTAGCATGTCGCTGCTTACTAAGCCAATTAAGGGCGAATCTTTAATTTTGTACTTATCTATTGGGCAGCAGGCCATGAGCTCAGTCTTGCTTAGAGAGGAAGGGAAAATACAGAAACCAGTTTATTATTGGAGCAAAGAATTGCATGATGCTGAAATTCGATATGTGGAGGTGGAGCGAGCAATGCTAGCTCTGGTCGGCACAGCGCGCAAACTACGACCTTATTTTCTCTCACACAGCACCTACCATTAAAATCCATCATGGATAAGCCAGTGGCATCAGGACGGCTGGTCAAGTGGATAATCGAACTTAGTGAATTTGATGTAACTTTGAAGCAAGAACGGCCATTAAAGCCCAGGCGTTGGCTTATTTCATGCAAGAAATGACCAGCTCTCCTGAAAATGGGAAGGAATGGATAATTTATATGGATGGATCGGTAGGAAACCAAGGTTGTGGTGCGGGCGTAGTGTTGAATGACCCGACCAGTTTGACTACCGAGTACGCAATACGGATGAACTACACATTGTCTAATAATGCAGCTGAATACGAGGCTCTTTTGAGGGGAGTTCAAATGGCAAAGGATTTGGGGACAGAGCAGGTATGCACAAGAGTCGATTCACAGCTTGTGTGTAGGAGATCATTGGGGAATTTGAGACAAGGGATGAGCATATGCAAAAATACCTATATCAGTTTAAGGAATTAGCTAAGTACGTGAGGACTCTGATTGTCCTCCAAGTCCCTAGAGAAGAGAACACGAGAGCAGACTACTTAGCTAAGGTGGCTAGTTCAGCTGTGGATTGTCGGGAGAGAGTAATCACTCTATTAATGGCAGACCAGGAATTTGGGGAAGCAAAAGTGTGTTCAATACATGAGGAAGAAGATTGGTGCTCTCCTATTAGAGCGTATTTGTAAAAGGGAGAGCTTCCGAAAAACAAGAGGGAAGCAGTGAAGGTAAGAACTCGGTTAGTGAGGTTTTGTTTGATTAAGGGAGCATTGTTTCGAAGGGGATTTGGGTGGCCCATGTTACGGTGTCTAAGCTTAGAAGAGGGCACCCATGTCCTCAAAGAAATCCATGAGGGCTGCTGCGGCAATCATATGGGAGCGAGGGCCCTGGCCAATAAGATAATGCGAGCTAGATATTTCTGGCCATTACTGCGGAAAGAGGCTTAGAACTTTGTAAAACGATGTGGAAAATGTCAAAAGATGTCTCCCTTGACTCACCAACCAGCAGAAGAGCTCATGACAATGAGCTCTCCCTGCCCCTTTGCGAAATGTGAGATAGACCTGGTCGGACCATTTCCAATTGCCCCAGCCCAGAAGAAATTTTTGATTGTAGCTATTGATTATTTCAGCAAGTGGGTAGAATCCGAGGCTCTGGCAAAAATTACTGAGGAGGCGGTGATGGGGCTCATTTGAAAAAACATTGTATGTCGGTTCGGTGTTCCAAGGTCCATGGTCTCGGATAATGGTACCCAGTTAATGGGAGCCAAAATCAGGGCTCTGTGCGCTAAAATGAAAATTGAGCAACACTTCACATCTTTTTACCACCCGCAAGCGAACGGTCAGGTTGAAGTGACCAACCGTATTCTTGTCCAGGGAATCAAAACACGTTTGGAAATATCTGGAGGTAAATGGGTGGAGGATCTAAGTTCGATATTGTGGGCCTATCGTACTAATCCTAACGAAAGCACGGGCGAAACCCCCTTCATCTTTGTCTATGGCATGGATGTCATTATTCCCGCAGAGATCAGCCTTGAAACCCAGTGAATACAGAACTTTGATGAAAATCAAAACAACGCACTAGTACAGGATGCGCTGGACTTAATTGAAGAGAAAAGAGATCGGACAGCAATCAGGATGGAGCATGTACGAGGAAGGATTCGGGCGGCTTATAACAAAACAGTTCGGAGGAGATATTTCCAGGTGGGAGACCTGGCCTTGCGTAAGGCTGATCTGGGAAAAACCAAGGGAAAGCTGGATGCCACTTGGCGAGGGCCATTTCGAGTCACAAAGGTTTTGGCCGGCGGTGCTTACAAGCTGGAGGAAATGGATGGGGCCGAGATACCCCAAGCATGGAATATATTGAATTTACGTAAATGCTATATGTAATATGATTTTTCAAAACTTGTTTATATAACGATGATGCAGGTTCATTCTTATTTGCCAAATAATATATCTCTCTAAAGCCATGATTGGCTAAGGGCGGATGCCCCATTTTCCTGACCTGGTTGTCAGTTTAAGCCAGGATTGGCTAAGGGCGGATGCCCCATTTTTCTGACCTGATTGTCAGTTTAAGCCAGGATTGGCTAAGGGCGGATGCCCCATTTTCCTTACCTGATTATCAGTTTAAGCCAGGATTGGCTAAGTGCGGATGCCCCAATTTTCCTAACCTGATGGTAAGTTTAAAGCCGGAATTGTCTAGGGGTGAAAATCCTAATTTGCTTGGTTTGATTGAACATATATGACAAGAATTAGCTAAAGATCGGCCAAAAGTTTTGATGAAAATATGCTTGCATCCATCACAAAATTTCTGGCAATACAGCAAAGAGAAAATGCATACGCCTTCTTCTACGAATGGAAAACTGGCAAAATTGATTACAAGTGCAAAAAAAGAAACAAAAGAATAGAAATTCAGAAAAGCCCAGAAAAACATTTATCCATGGGAAGAAAAAGCCCTCCGATCAGAAGATAGAACTCGGCGGACGCGCAACAGCTCACGCTCGGTCTCATGGTAGCGTTGGCGATACTTGTCGGCTCGCTCGGAGATAGCATGAGCCTTGTTGGCGGCTACGGTCAGTCGGTTTACTGATTCCATCAAGTCAGCCTTTTCCTCCTGCAGTTAACGATTCAGCTGGCGGAGCTCGGCCCACTCTCGCTTGTAGTAGCATTTTTTCAGCCTTTTCCTCTCCAGGAGCCAGCACATGTAGGTGATTTTTTCCCGGAGGGCGGACAGTTTGTCTGTGAGTTTGAAATTTTGGGCAAACAGAGAAAGATTTTTTCGCTTCACAGTATCAAGTTCTTCAAGCAAGAAAGGAGAAGCCATTGCGAAAACTGAAAGACAACAAATCATAAATGCGCATATATAAAGAAAACAAGGCACGTGCCATGGAATAAAATTACTAGGGTTTCCGGAAAACCAGGAAACCCTAGAATATAAAAAGTCATTACAAGACAAAAATTATTCAGAATACAAGTACATAAAAAACAGACCAGCCACATAGGCAAACAAACAGGTCTGTCCGAAGAAGGAGAGTGCAACCCTAGACCTAGATCTCGGCATCCAGCTCTTCCGCAAGCTGCTCCACGGTTTCCTCTGCCAAGGCCCCCGGGGAAGCCCCACCCGGCAGCTCACCCAAACCGGCAAAGGTGGGGGAAGGAGTGGATACAGGAAGAACCAGGGTAAGAGCCCTGTCTGGATAAGGCTGCTCTGGCTCAGGAGGGCAAAGCGTGGTGAGGACATGCTCGGCAAATTCGGACGCTCCAAGCTTATGCAGGTGGTCTTGTTCGGGAGCATAAGTGAAGGAGGTCGGCTCGGGAGGTGTCTTCAGAGGCATGTCCCTGTCGAAAGGAAGGTCGGGGTGGTCCGAAGCCCATTTGGCGTGCGCATCCAAACCAAAATGGTGGTAACCCATGGCCTCTGGGACCAGCAGCTTGTAGAGCTCCTCTGAGCCTAGGAAGTCTTTTTGAGTTATCTCCCGGGCATGTTGAATCAATTTCAAACCCTTTTCAGAGTTTAGAAATTCGGTCTCCCATCCTTCCTGAGCTCTTGCCAAAATGCCATCAACCAAGCTCCTAGCCTACACCAGAGCCTCATCTCGCGCCTTCTTCACCTCTGCCAGCTCGTCCCTGAGCTTTTTCAGCTCGATCCCCCGCTCCTTAGCCAGAGCACGAAAATTCTGCTCCTTCTCCTGCAGTGCCTTGTTCTCCTAAATCAAGACTGCATCATTGAGCTTGTGGCCCGAGTAGCCAAAATATCTTTCTTAGCAGCCGCCTAATCGTAAGAAAAAAGGTTAGAACATAAAAGATATAGAAGAGAGAAAGAGAGAGGAAAGAAGATTCTACCCGAGCCTCATCTTGGCACCATGACTCCAGGAGATCACGGTCAGTCATTTTCTCAAGGACCCATCGGTCCGATGATGGACATTGACCACGGATGAACTGAAGGGCCACCTCTCCTTGGCACTTCAGGACTGAAGTATGGATGAAGAGGTTGGTGTTGAGGGTGGTTGGCGCTGTGACTGAGGGGGTGCGTCTGCCCTGGGTGATTCTAGGTCTCTTGACTAGGGTAGTGTCGTCCTCTTCGGACTCGGACGCAGGGGCTACTGCTGCTGCAGGACGAAGAGGAGCCCGGGGAGGACTGGGGCCCTGGACCATAGGAGAGTAAGAGGAACCCACTTCTCGAGGCCTTGGCTCTGGAGCAGCCTCTGCTCCCTGTTAGCGAGCTGAAATCATGCGGAAAGAGAGAAATAGAAAGGAGGATTAAAAATTTACGAAATATAAGTATGAAGGACAGACCAGGATAAAAAGGACTTTACCAATTTCGCGAGTCAGAGGGCCTGTCTCTGCTCGCTCATTGAAAGAATCCAGAACAAAGGGTAAAAGGAGTTGGGATACATGAAGGGCGTTCTCATTAAGGGTTGAGATTATCTTTTTCAGTCGAGGAGACCTGTCTCCCACGGACAAATGTGGTTGACGGGGTAGCTTCTCAATAGGTTTGGGGTCAAAACCCTAATCTCCATCACAGTATACAAACATGAATTTCTTTCTCCAAGCCTTGTTGGAGGAAGGGAGCCCGTGCAAGAGTTGAACTCCAGGTCTGGCGCTTAGGTAGAAGCAGCCAGGATGGGAGCTCTTTTCTTGGTAGAGCTGGTAGAAAGTTTGAGCTGTAGGGTCCAGACCAGCGTACCGCATGGCCAGGTTATACCCCACGATAATCCTGAAAGAGTTGGGGGCTAACTGGAAAATAGGAATTTTGTACAAACTGGCAATATCTAGCATTAGGGGGTTTACAGGTAGACGCAAACCCGCCTGAAATTGATCGGTGTAGAAAGTTAGGCGGCCGACAGGCGCTTGACATGCCAGAACACCCGCCGGAGGGCTATATGGATCAAACCTTTCAGGGAGTTAATATTTACAACGAATTTCCTCAACGGATTTATCACTGAGGATGGAGGTGATTTTTGAATGATCAGGGATAGGCGGCGGATATTCCAGTGACGACGATGAGGAAGGGGTAGATGCCGCCGCCGCCGCAGAATGGGACGACGGCGAAGAGGCTAACGCTGTCGAAAGAGAAGAATTGATGGGAAGAACATCGGAGGAAGAAGATGACGTTGACATTATCGGAAAAGTAATATGAGATCAAGAAAGTACCTTGAAATGGAGGTGGTCGGAAAAACTGAAAGCTTGAGGATGCCGGATCGCTAGAGAGGGAAAGCAGAGTGCAGGAGTGTTTATGTAAGAGAAAATATGAAAAGTGAAGAAGAGAGAGAGAATAGCGGGAATAAAAGAGAATAGGATAATTTCAAAAAATGGAAATCGAGAAAAAAAATAGGATTTGATGGGATCCCCGCATTTAATGCTTGTCAGATAAACAGTGCCCTAGGTGATGAGCTGGAACGCCAACCGTTGCTGAGTAGGACAAACGTCGCTGACCTATCGGTGGTACAGTAGTTGAAATGACGTGCGAGTATGGTAACCGTCTCAAGATATGGACCGACACCAATAATACCAATGATTAACTTGGTCAAAGGGTGGATTTCTCGGGATCTGAACAGATACAGAAAATTGGAAGGACGTGTGTGATCCTAATTGTACACAGGAAAAGCTCTGGCAGATCTACCCCAACCATTTTGGGGGGAGGAGTTGATGTGGCCTGAATAGCCAGACCTAGAATAGAGTAGATCTGAATCGGAATCGGTAGAGAAGGGACCAGGGGGCCTGACTAGCTCTGTCCTTGGGAAGACCTGAGCCGACTGTCCCAGAGAAGGCCAGGGGGTATATTGAAATAAGAAGGGAATTACTCCAGCCCAGGATAAGCCTGGTCTGACATGGATTCTCTGTGAGATAATTGTGAAAAGGGAAGGTTTAGAGCAGAGTAGGAGCTCTGTTCTCCCCTAAGGGGACAAGTGGGACCACTTGTCATGATTGGTTGCGCAACGGCCCGAGATTCGCGGCCTTTGTTTCCGAGATCCCGGAAGGGGTCCCTACTAGGGAAAGTTATAAATACTTCAGCCCCAAGGCTGAGAGAGGTATGACATTCTTGTGTATTCTTTCCCTTGCGCACTAAGATACTCCATACTCTTATCTTAAGCATCGGAGGGGTTTCCACCGGAAAAACTTCGGTGGTCCTTTTCTGATGTATTTTTGGGTGCATGTCAGGTTTACGTAAGTCAAAGTGTGGGTCTCAGGCGTTGTCATATTTTCGGGTGAGACAAAGTGAAAAGAACCTATGAAGTGTTTTGTCATTTATTCTATTCATATTTCATTTAAAAAGTTGAATACCCTCTACTAGCCCCGTTTTCAAATAACCTCTGTAGGATTTTGTGTAATTTTTCTTTTTATTTTTGGAGACGTTAAAAACTCCACATGCTCATTGAAAAATATTGTAAGTTGCATTTAGCAGCAAGTGATTAGATTCAATGAACTCTCATTTTCGATTTGTAAATATTTGTGATCGTCTAGTACATCATCTTTATGGGTACTCAAAAAAAAGTACAAGAAGAGAAATCTTTGTACAAGTGAAGTTCTATAATAAGTCGTGCAAATTTTGTACGCAAATTTTATTTTAGCTTTTAGATTTTTGATTCGAGCTTTTGTGTGTGCCTACTTTGTAAATAATTGTCAAAAATTTAATAGCTCGCCCACAAGAGAACGGGATCGCGTGTAGGTTGGCAAGCTTAACTCGAGTCGTCTCTCAAGGACTGATGTTCGGAATTTCTAATGTTTGTTTCATCACAATTTAACACGAGAACTTGTTTAAATTTGGTTTTTGAAAATTATAAATACGAGATTGAAAAGCAATAACTAATTATCTTAAACTAATTTAAATTAAATTAATTAACCAACTATAATTAACTAGCATGAATTGAACTACTACTACGACTATCAAGCATATGAATTCTCAAGAACAAAATTAATTCTAAAATTCCCAAGCAATAACATATAAAAAACTAATTAACCAAGCATAAGCAATAAATAAACTAAACATGAACGAAAGTAAAACGCAGTAACTAAATTAATATTAAAAATGAAATCTAAGGTTCAAAACTTCAGCAATTCAACGGTTCAAACGATTTGAAATAACTAAAAACTCAAACGAAATAATTAAACATAAATTATCTAGAATTAAACTAAGAATAACTAGAGTTTAGAGAACTTATTAAATAGCTAAAGATGCTGAAAGATTGCTGGGAAATCGGACTTTGGATGGTTGATCTCGATCGAGAAATCGGAGCTTGAACGAACGTCTTCGTCTTGGTGCTTCGGATCTTGAATCTTCGACGTAGATCTTTAAAAATATGTTGTAGGGTGTTGAAAATAGGTTTCTCAACCCTAGGTAAGTGCTTTGGGTCGTGGGTGTCTCTTTAATCCGAAATATGAAGGGTTTATATAGTTATTTCATGACTTGGCGCACAAGAAACCCTAAAAATCACGATTCTGGGCCGTCGCGTCGATTGACGCCGGTTATTCCATCGACCGATGTAATTATGTCGACGCTACAGAGAGTTTTGTGGGCAGGTGCGTCGATCGACATGGTTCTTGCATCAACCGTCGTAACTGGTCGATAAGTGTGCGCAGCGCTCGGCAGGGCTCGGCAGGTGTGCGTCGGCCGACGCTATATGGGTCGACACTACAAAGAGTTGCGGTCGGCCAGGGCTACTATAACGGTTCCAGATGGAAAACTGTTATAGATAATCGGCAGCTTCAAATTCTTCAAATCGCGGCCCGTTTTCGCTGAAACTCCACTCTTACGCCCATCCTCGACTATATTCAAACTTAAATACTTCAAATTACCTATAATAAACATAAGATTAATTAATTATAATTAAAATATGGTAAAATAATTTGGAGATAAGAAAATATGAAAATGTGCTCAATCTATCCAACTTATACCAAAACAATAAGAAAAATAAACTAAAATACTAATAAAACCGAGACAGATTCATGCTAATCAACTACCCCACGCTTTATTGGTTTGTTCGTCCTCAAACAAATGATAGATTCAAAGTATAAGAAGAAAGAAAATCATCTCAAACAATGAGTTGTGCTATGCTACATACATGATTTTGAAAATATAGATACAAGTAACGCAACGTCAAACACTCCACCCTTATTACATTGTCTCTCCAAAAACAAAATCATGCATCCTCTCAAAAGGGTAATATATTGGGGTGTTCACTCAAAAGCATTCAAGCATTGCTGCATGGGACGTGTGTATACACTCAAATCATACAAATACATGCACAATAAGTAAGAACGGAAAATCAATCTCTTTTCAATCGCAAATTAAGTGTGTTATCGAACTAAGAATCGGAAAAGGTCTTTTCGGGTTATAATGTAAGGCTCTTTGGACGAGTATGGAATATATAAGTCGTGTGGCTAACTCATGATCTAACATGATCAATAACTCACTCAACCCATTTTAATCACGAAGTGATGTGCTTCACCTCGTACAAAAATAAAAACCTCACTAAACACTCATAACGTAACCTTTAAACATAGGCTATTTCTCAACTCGTAACTCTACTACTGACTTGTTGCACAAACCACTTAAATGAAATTGAAGCTCACAATACGCCTCTTCTTTCAAACATAACTCTTGCCTCTTAAACATTAGGCTTCATAATAAAATAAACAATAAAACTCAAGCCCTTATAAAGCACGTAGGCAATGACTAAACACGAAACAACAAGACTCATCATCCTTCTCTTTTTCTTTTCTATTTTTGTGGGATCTTTTTCTTTATATATATATATATATATTAGGATTGTGGTCCCCAATACTATTTCAAAATCATAAATCCCTTGGCAAATTTCCAAAATTCAACTAACCAATAAAAATAACGAACTCCTCCTACCCCACGCTTTTAATGGTTGTAGGAGTCGACTCAAAAATCACTCATGGCTAATGTAAATGGATTATTTGGCTATGATTGGCTCATTCAGAGTTTATTGTGGCTAAAATTTATGGATATAGCCAGAAATAGGGTTTATATATGTGCCTTATCCTCATTTTCAAAATCAACTACACATAGTGGTTTCAAAGAGATATCAAAACAGAAACTTATTCAAGCACATGCAAAGATGATAATTACTCAGGATACTCACAGGCTTTTTGCATGAAAAAGTTTTGAATTGACGCTTCTTTTAAGGTTTTGCGAAATCAATTGCGTACAAGTACCATTTTATAATATATAAATAATAGATTTTGAAAAATTTATGCACTTATGCACGCTCAAAAGACTAGAACCTCAGATCATACTTAGCTAACTTTGACAGGCATGTCATACAAACATAATTCAGCGCAGAAATAGTGATCAATCACGTAAAGTTTAGCACTACAAACTCACAAAAATTTAAAAATTGCACAAATTTCAACTATAATTCACACTCAACCACCCCCCCCTTTAAAAACTTGGCAATCTCCCGATTGTCATAAAAAAAAGGGAGATAAGAATACATCCCTGAAATTCCGATAGTTGAGTCTTTCCAAAATGCTTGTGCAATAATCCTTCGTCTTGAACTCATGATTGGAATTGTCTTGAACTAAAAATGATTGTAGTCAATTGTGTTGTGCAAGTGCCCGGTGGCACATCGTTTGGAATTGAATTGGCCGGATTGCGTCTAAATTTGGTCAGATTGCGACCTCGATCGGTGGGAATGAATTCGTAAAATTGAGTTTTCTGCATATTAACACACACCTAAACGTACCACGACAATTGACACAATAAAAATAGGAATAAGCTAAATAAAAATTGAAATAAAAATTAAAGAAAAAGAAAAACTAATGCTTTTGAGTTCTTGGACGCAAGCATCTATTGGGTCGATATACGAACAATCACCTTCTTCCATCAATGGAGTAGGGCAATTATTCATATCTTTCAAAGATAAAGTGACCGTCTCTCCCAAAATGGACATGCTCATCCTCCCCTTACTCGCATCAATTATTGCATGGGAGATAGATAGAAAAGGACGGCCTAAAAGAATAGTATGCCCCTTGTCGTCACTCGGCATCTCCCCGACATCCAAAACTACAAAATCAATTGGAATGATCAATTCACCCAATCGCACCAAAACATATTCAACAATACCTAATGGATATCGAATTGAACGATCCGCCAGTTGGAGTCGCATCTTCGTCGGCTTCAAGGGTCCTAATTCAAATTTCTTATAAAGGGAATGCGGTAGTAAGTTAATTCCCGCGCCAAGATCAAGCATTTCGCGCGCTTGTTTCCCATTCTCCAATATAATATTGACACAAAAACTTCCAGGGTCCTTCTCCTTCGTAGGTAGCAGGTGCTTGCATAACGCACTCACCTCCTTCGTTAGAGGAACGTACTGATTTATCTACGAGCGCCTATGTCTTGTAGCAAGCTCCTTGAAGAACTTCACATATGCCGGCATCGTTTTGATCACATCCAAAAGAGGAAGGTTGATGTTGACGTTCTTCAGCAAGTTGTAAAGCTCCATGAACTTCTTATTTTCTTTTTCCGGTCGAAGGCGGTTTGGAAATGAAACTTTTTCGACTATCGGCGAAGTGGGAGTTTTATTCGTGAGCTTCCCCTTTAAAGATCTCGGAATGTAAGGGTTTGGTGTCTTATGAAATTGTTCTATCGGCTTAGATTCATCTCCTTTTGACGATGCCGGTGTTGGACTCTCCATCATCTCTTCGTCCCCTCCGCCATTTGTCTTGACTCCATTGTCAATCACTTTTCCACTGCGTAGGACTTTAATAGCTGAGGCTTGCTCCATTTGACTCGAAAACTTGTCCTTTTTCCTTATTTGATCTCGCAATGTCAGCCGCCAATTGTCCTATCGTCCTATCAATCCTCTCCACATTCTTAGCAAGATCATGCACTATCCTAGAGAGATTGTCAATACTATTCACCTTTTTTGAGAGGTCGTCTATCTTTACATTCACTTTCATAAGTCCCTCTCTATTATGGAGCGTCTCAGTCACTTGATTTTGTTGCCAAACCAACAATTGATCATTTGGTTTAACCAGATTTGACTTTGCCCCTTCGTAGGTGGTGGTGGTGAGGGAAGGTACCGTGGGTCGGTCTGTGGCTTCATCGGCGCATAATGTGGGTTCTCAGGACCCCACTTGAAAAAAGGAGAATCACGTTGTGCTTGAGATTGGTTTGTGGGTTTCTGCCCATAATTGTTGTGTTGGAAATTTTGCACTGCATTGACCTCTATGTTCAATTCATAATCAAAAGTCACTGAACACGCATTCTCTCCATGTCCAAATGCTCCACAAATTCCACATGTATCTTGTGAAGGTTGCGATTGTTTCTTCATCATCATGTTTGTCAACAACTCCACTTGCTTTGTAAGTTTATCGAACTTGTCAGCCTCCGCTCGCACAACTGAAACCTCATTCACTCTAAATTCTCGAGGCCTTGAACTTATTTGCCTCGACTTGTCAGTTATTAATTCAAAAAGATCTCGTGCTTCCTCCGCGGTTAAGCCCCCGAAATCTCCTGCTCGGGTTTCCACTTGTTGCTTGAAATTCGGCAATAATCCTTCATAAAAGTAATTGTTGATTATTTCGTCACTGTTACCATGGTGTAGACATGCATTGAGGAGCTCCTTAAAACGATCCCACGCCTCATGAAACAATTCGCCATCCAATTGCTCGAAGTTGGGAATTTCCCTCCTCAACTTCGTTGTCATTTGGGCTGAGTAGAATCTTCCCACAAATTTCTTGTAATCCATCTCCCAATTTGTTAGGGAGTTAGGTTGTAGTTGATTGAACCATCGTTTCTCTTTATCTTTCAGGGTACTAGGTCATTCTATGTTGTCCTTCACTGAGTCCTCGATCTTGAATCCCAGATAACGCTATGTAAAGTTCTCGAACAAACTCGAGTGGGTCTTCATTCGGCAAACCATAGAAAGAGGGTAGTCTATTCAAATCATTGGTCCTCAGATAACGTTACGTAAGAACTCCTCGTTTGCTCGAGCGGTGTATGCTTGAGCTTTTGCTCGATTCTTAAAGTGCTATGGACGGTTGATTTGATTTCCTGGAATCACTGCTTGACGATTATCTTGGCCTTGGGTCCCCCCATTGTTTGGATTGTTGAGGAACTGGTTTCCTTCTTGATTCTCTTCATTATTGATCCTTTGGTTGTTTCCGTCGTTATGCGGTTGATTAGGTTCAAGAATCGGTGGATCTTCTTGACGATTGTCGTCTTGTGGGTCTCCAAAGTTTAGATCATCGGTAGGTGGCATCCCATATGGTTGTTGGCGAGGTGAGGTAAGAATTTCGTTTCCTTGCCCTCGACCACCATTCGTTCGCCCTCCTCCTCTTCCTCCGGGTCCTTGGCCGCCAATTGGTGTTTTATTCGACATGGTGGCTAGGATTGTATTTGATTGATTTCTATCGGGAAAAGGGAAGAGTCTTCTCGGTCTCCCTACTCGTTCGATGTTGTCAACAAAAGGTGCAAGTTTATTTTGTAAACTTCTACGACCTTGCATTTGTTGGGTTCGCTTTAATCGTACAGGGCCTACGCAGCCTATTTTAAAATTTTTAATTAAATAAGAAAATATATATATATCAAATATATATACTAAACCCCGTAGATTTCGTTAGCGATTTTAACGATCGTCATTTTTCGTTATTATGTATCGAATATAAATTTTGATTCTTATAAAATAAATAAATTAATACCTCTCGATTAATTTCTTCAAACGACGATTGAGAGAGAATCAATTCCCAGTTATGTGGCAAACACCGAAACTTCTCGCCGTAGAGATCCAAGCGTATCCCCTCAAATCGAGTCCACCTTTTGATTGCGACACCGGAAAAATTCTTCGCTAGTAGAATCGTTCCGTTTTCAAATTGATTAAAGGAATAACAATTAATCCAACAATCAACAATTGATTGAAGATTAAATAGTGTAGATGAAAAATTATCAGTTAATCATCATCTAAAATTGAAGACTTAAATATAAAAATTGGTTTTCTTTTTTTGTAATTCTCTGTTTTTGAAAAACTTAGAGGAAATGGAGAAGGGGACGGCTGCCTCTTTTTCTCAAAACCAAAACTTCACCTTTTTAGTTTTTGTTTTTGTTTTTCAAAGTTGGAATTGCACACACATACGGCTGTCCTTTTCTTTTATATATATATATATATATATATATATATATATATATATATATATATATATATATATATATATATATATATAT
>BMAC01000197.1:1477954-1498649 GCA_014905375.1 Phtheirospermum japonicum
GTTAAGAATAGGTCTAATCTTAATTAACTAATTAATTAAATAATTAAGAAAATAATTCTTCCTCAAGTCATCCGTCTCCTTTTAAAACAAAGAGTATGACTTGACCCCAATTACCTTTTATATAAATATTTATATCATATAAAAATATATAATATAAATTAATTTTATTTTAAAGTCTTCGATTATTCTAGTGGGCTTCTTCAATTAGGGCCTACTAGAAAATTACATGGACTTGGATCTAAAATCCAACTAATTAATTAATTCAATTAATTAATTAATCCCATAAATTTAAATTAATCAACCCAATTGACTAATTTAATATATTCCTTTATTTAAGATTTCTAATCAAATTAGATTTAATTACATAATTAAATATATAATTAAATATTCAATCCAACCATTGAATTAAATTAAACTCTCTTTTAATTAATTCAAATTAATTAATTATTCCAACCATTAGAGTTATCAATCTTGAAATGTCAACAACCAAAATTATGTGTGACCCTTTTAGGTTCACGACTAACACTGGCAGTAGGCTTACAACTTTTGTAAGTTTATAAATAACAATTTATTATATTAATTAATCTAATTAATTAATTCTCTTGAAATTAACTCTTTAATTTCAAGAACCTACCAATCATGACAACATCTAGCAAGTACCATGATTACCCAGTGATAGGTGAAATAGCGAGTAAACCTATTTCAATTGCAAGTCCATACATGTACGATCCTTTCGACAACTAGTTTCCCGATTAAATTTTGGGCATGGATTTATAAGTCGAAACTCAATTGATTTAATAACTGTGATTTCATTTCAAGTTTAAGTAATTCCTTTATGAATCAATATTCATCGTGCCCTGACCAAAGTCTTTGAATCACAAACTATAAAAATTCACAGGATACTCCCTTGTCCATAGACAAGTGTCGAATTCTATGTTGGCTACAGACAAACCTCCATGTACATCGATACAATACCCAAAATACCTATTTTACGATTGTCAGGCAATCAAAAGATAAATCTAAGTATTGCACGATGTGCGAAAGGCTACCATCGTACCTCAAGTCAAGGACTAATCATGTACTATTGCAATATAGAAATTCTTATTCGACAGACAAAACTTCCAGTTAAAAATTTACATCTGGTCATGTTCAATGAACTTGTTCTCCAACAAGCACCCACATATATGCATTCACGTCACAACGCTGATGTTAATGGAATGCAACATCCTTGTCTTACAAGCATGCATCATATGCGCAAGTCTTCCCGGGCTATTCAATGCCCTATCTCGAAAAGCCCATTGACTTGAAACAAGTTTAAGACCAAAACCTTAGAGACATGTTCCATGATTGCCATCGTATGCGCAACCATATCCCATGGTTTAAATTGGTCTAAGGACTTTATCATACGTGCAATTATAATAAAAGCGAAAACATAAGAATCAACAGTAAACAACATCATTATACAAGTAGAATGAAATACAATCTAATTGGAACGTCGAGCACTCTACTCCAACAGAATCAACAGTAAACAACATCAACATATCGAGTGGCAAACAAAGAATCTTTATACAAATAAATGGAAAAGCATAAAATAACACGAACAAACATTATCAAAACCTATTTCAGTCCCTGGCAACGGCGCCAGTTTTTAATTCGAGCTTTTGTGTGTGCCTACTTTGTAAATAATTGTCAGAAATTTAATAGCTCGCCCGCAAGAGAACGGGATCGCGTGTAGTTTGGCAAGCTTAACTCGAGTCGTCTCTCAAGGACTGATGTTCGAAATTTCTAATGTTTGTTTCATCACAATTTAACACGAGAACTTGTATAAATTTGGTTTTTGAAAATTATAACTACGAGATTGAAAAGCAATAACTAACTATCTTAAACTAATTTAAACTAAACTAATTAACCAACTATAATTAAATAGCATGAATTTAACTACTACTACGACTATAAAGCATATGAAATCTCAAGAGCAAAATTAATTCTAAAATTCCCAAGAAATAACATATCATAAACTAATTAACCAAGCATAAGCAATAAATAAACTAAACATGAACAATCTCATCACCAAGCATGATCGAAAGTAAAACGTAGCAACTAAATTAATATTAAAAATGGAATCTAAGGTTCAAATCTTCAGCGATTCAACGGTTCAAATGACTCAAAATAAATAACGAAACTAAAAACACAAACGAAATAATTAAACATAAATTATCTAGAATTAAACTAAGAATAACTAGAGTTTAGAGAACTTATTAAATAGCTAAAGGTGCTGAAAGATGACTGGGAAATCGGACTTTGTATGGTTGATCTCGATCGAGAAATCGGAGCTTGAACAAACGTCTTCGTCTTGGTGCTTCGGATCTTGAATCTTCGACGTACATCTTTAAAATATGTTGTAGGGTGTTGAAAATAGGTTTCTCAACCCTAGGTAAGTGTTTTGGGTCGTGGGTGTCTCTTTAATCCGAAATATGAAAGGTTTATATAGTTATTTCATGACTTGGTGAACAAGAAACCCAAAAATTACGATTCTGGGACGTCGCGTCGATTGACGTCGGTTATTGCGTCGACCGACACAAACTGGTCGACGCTACAGAGAGTTTTGTGGGCAGGTGCGTCGATCGACATCGGTTCTTGCGTCGACCGACCTAACTGGTCGATAGGTGTGTGCAGCGCTCGGCAGGTGTGCGTCGACCAACGCACCATGGGTCGACGCTACAGAGAGTTGCGGTCGGCCAGGGCTACTATGACGGTTCCAGATAGAAAACCGTTATAGATAATTGGCAGCTTCAAATTCTTCAAATCGTGGCCCGTTTTCGATGAAACTCCACTCGTACGCCCATCCTCGACTATATTCAAACTTAATTACTTCAAAATACCTATAATAAACATAAAATTAATTAATTATAATTAAAATACGGTAAAATAAGCTGGAGATAAGAAAATATGAAAATGTGCTCAATCTATCCAACTTATACCAAAACAATAAGAGAAATAAACTAAAATACTAATAAAAACCAAGACAAATTCGTGCTAATCAATTTCATTGTTAAAGAGGTGTATAAATTACTTGGTTAGTCGGGTGCCGACTTGGCGGTTTAAACATGGGTAGAATTTAGCCTAGACATGGATGGGGGACGTACATGGAGGGCAACACATTACTTTTCGTTGTTCGGAAGATAGTCTAAATTTCTTATCTCAATGCATCGTGTCGTCCTTTTAGTTGAGTTTTCAGTTGATTTAATGCATTATCCTCTCGAGTCTTTTAAATGCATTAGTGTTAGTTCATCGGGTGGCAACTTTTTCTTGTCTACGTCTAGATTTGATTTTGCTTTAGGACGAGCAAAAAGCTAAGTGTGGGGGAGTTGATTTGTACATATTTTTGTGTGTTTTTCGTTTATTTTTGCATTTTCTTTTTGCGTGTTATAATGGGTTTTAGGTCGTCTTTCCTTTTGTTTTTATTCCTTTTAGTATTTTTATAGGTCATTTCGTTTTATCCCGTTTAAAACATTTTCTAAGTCATTTCGTAAGTTCCCGTTATAATTGCGCTTAATTCTCTTTTACATCTTTGAAAAGATGAAACTGAACGAGGGAAGCAGAACGAGATGAGATTTCAAGCATCCATCGATCGACGCCGTCCGTCGACGGGCATCGACGGTCGTCGATGCAGAAGCCACCGTCGATCGATGCAAGTCGACCGTGATCGATGGTCGTAATTTTCTGGTAGTTTTACCACGATGCCCTCCTCGCCCGACTCTTTAAATAGGGCATTTCTCTTGAGAACAGAAGATATCCGATGAGAGATATAAAGTCATCGCTTGGAAACCCTAGTTTACAAGTTTTGATATGTTTAATTCATCTTTTCATCCTAGATTGATCCTTCATTTAATTGAGAACTTTGATCTTTTATTCTCGTACGATCCGGCATTTGAAACTAAGTACTTTAATTTTTTATTTCTCGTTGTTATTATTTTTGCAATTCGTGTTCTAGTATATTTGAGTAATTCATATCTCGAATCTTATTATTATTTTCGTTTATTGAGTCTGAATTCTTAGTTTTCATAATATAATTTGCGTTGATTTTGGCTTTCGTTGACTTGAATGATTAGTTGCTGTTTTTATTTGAATTAGTTTGTGAGATTGTTGGTTTAATTGATCATTTATTCATTCTTATCTTTTATATCCATCGTTGTTTGAGCGTTAGTAGTTTCCATGCTTATTTGCATTCTTATAATTTGATCGAGCATGTTTAGCTTTTTTATGTTTGGTTGTTTACTCTTTCATATTCAATTATCTTGTTTTAAGTTAAGTTTAATGCTTACTTGAGTCGTTTACTAATTCAGTTTTAGCTATTAAGATAAAACAAACAAACAACTCATTTAATCGCGTGTAAGATAATACTTGTGCTTAAACGAACATTTTTTAATTTCGATTGTCATTCCTCTAGAGATTCGAATCGAGTCGACTTGCCACTTACAACTTCTCTTTTCTCTTGTGGACGAGCTTTTTATTTTTTATAAAAAGTAAGAGTTTAAAAAGATCAATTCAGACCTCCACTTACCCATTAGCTTGGGGATGTGCTACGAAAGCAAATCGTTGTTTCATCCCCATTGTCTTGCACCAATCCTACATCATGTGCCCATTGAATTGTGCACCATTATTCAAGACTAACACCCGTGGTACACCATACCTGCAAAAAACATTATTAAAGATAAAATCAATTATGGTCTGCTCGGCTGTGTTGGTCACAGCCTCGGCCTCCACCCATTTTGTAAAATAATCCTCAGCGACCACCAAATGAAGCTTCTTGAAGGGCGTACTCGGCAATGGCCTTACAATATCGATACCCCACTGCGCAAACGGGCAGGGTGAGCTCATCACCATCATATCTTCTGCGGGCACATGGATAATAGGTGTGTACATCTGGCACTTCCTGTAGGTCATAACGAGCTCACCTGTCATCCCCTTCATTCCTGGCCAAAAAAAAACTAGCTCGCAAGACCATCCCGAATAACGCCCTACTTTTTGCGTGATCTCCACAATACCCCTCATGTATCTCCCTCAATACCTCCAGTCCCTCTTCTTGTGATGAGCATTTCAAGTACGACCCAAAGTGCGACCTTTTATACAAATACCCATTCACCAAACAAAATCGTGCCGCTGTCCTGGCCTCTTTAGTTATAGCTACATACTTCTGGTGAGCACCTTATCGAGAATCTCTCAAATCGGCGCCCACCAGTCCTCTCCTTCGCCTATCTCTATAACTTTATTTCCCTTTTCCAAGCTGCTATGAGCTAACTCCATCAATGTAAGCCTTCTTGTATAACAAGCACCTAAGGCCCCTGCCATTGGTGAACTGATCTGCCTTAGTATTATCAGCACACGATAGATGTTCCAATCTGAATTCCTCAAACTGAGCCACTCCCTCCTTAACATTTCCCAAGTACTCTTGCATGTGTTTTTCTCTTATTTCGAAGGACCCATCATACTGGCGAGCTACCAGCTGAGAGTTCGTGTATGGTTTTACTCATCGTAATCCTAAAGCGCTTGACATCTTGATTCCTTGCAACAGTGCCTCATATTCAACTTCATTATTGGAGGCCTTAAACCCTAGCTTGATCATGAAGTCCAAATTTTCCCCTTCTTGGCTAGTTAAAACAACTCCTAGCCCTACTCCCGACATCATGGTTGATCCATCCGCGTGTAACAACCATGTTTTTTGTTCAGCCTCACTCTCTGCCGAGCGCACCATCTCTTATAGAAAATCTGCTAACACTTGAGCCTTAATCGCTGTTCTTGGCTCATACACTACAACATACTCGCTGAGCTCAACTGCCCACTTCACCAATCGCCCCGACACATTTGGATTTCTCAACACCTGTTTGAGAGATAAATTAGTGCATACCTTAACCTTGTGACCCAAAAAGTAAGGTCGAAGCTTCCTTGCCGTGTAGATCAATGCGAATCCACTCTTCTCAAGCTCTGAATAGTTCAGCTCAGCTCCCCTTAGCATCCTGCTGATATAGTATATATGCTTTTAGACACCAGCTTCTTCCCTGATTAACATTAAACTCACCGCGACCTCCCGACCGATATGTAAAGGATCATATCTTCACCTGGCAGGGGTTTGGTTAGAAATGGGATCTCACCCAGTTACTCCTTGAGCTTATCAAAACCCTCTACTGCCTCTCTGGTCCATTCGAACTTGGACCCTTTCCTCAAATTTTTGAAAAACAAAAAGCCCTTCTCCGATGACCTGGATATGAAACGGCTTAGCCCTTCATAGTGACCTGTTATTACTTGTACGTCTCTTACTGTTCGAAGATGGGGCATCTCCATGACAGCTTGCACCTTCTCCGGATTCACTTCAATTCCTCTCTCTATCACTATAAACCCAAAAAACTTTCCCGATCGAACCCCAAAGCACACTTCTTTGGGTTGAGCCACATGTCTTAATGCCTTAGTATAGTGAAGGCCTTCCTAAAGTCCTCCACATGAAATTCTGCCTTCTTGATCTTCACCAGCATATCATTCACATAGACCTCCATGGTTGACCCTAACAGGTCCTTGAACATCTTATCTACCAACCTTTGATAGGTTGCCCCAGCATTTTCAACCTAAACGGCATGAAAATAAAGAAATAGGTACTCGTCGAGGTGACAGAGCTCACCTTAGGTTGGTCCTTCTTTGCTAATGGGATTTGATGATACCCCTGTGATGCATCCACCATGCTCAACAGATCGCATCCTGAGGTGGAATCTACAAGTTGGTCGATGAGTGGTAACGGATAATGATCTTTCGATCAGGCTTTGTTCCACTCAATGAAGTGTATGTACATCATCCATTTCTGACCGGGTTTAGGTACCATCACGATGTTAGATAAGTACTTCAGGAATCCGATCACCTGCATATGGCCAGCCTTCAACAACCTTTGTACCTCCTCCTTACTCACTTTGTCCAACTCTGCCCCAAAATGTCTCCTTTTTTGTCGTACAGGTCGCATCTCCAGATCGGCATTCAAGTGGTGTTATGAGACCTTAGGATATACTCCTGGTAGTTCCCCATCTCCAAAAGAGAAGATGTCACAAAATTCCCTTAATGGAGCAATCAACTCTACTCTCACATTATCCATCATCCGAGTTCCTATTCTGATGGTATGTTCCGGCCTGCCCTCCTCCAGTTTAATCTCCATAAGCTCTTCAAGAGCTCGGACAGAGTTCTCCTCCTCCATCATCCATTCAGAACTAAGTATTCCTTCTTGAACATCGCCGCTTCTCTCTCGCTTTCCCTCACTCATCCCCTTTCTCATGGTCATATGATAACATGATCTGGCAACCCGTTGCTCCGATACTACCTCACCCACCTTGTCTCTTGCTGGATACTTTATAATCATGTGATAGGTGGAAGTGACCACCTGGAATTCATTAAGATCAGGTTGGCCCAATATAGTATTGTACGCTGAAGTGTCCTTGATGATTAAAAACTTCAACTTCTTCTCCACCCGTAGCTCGCCTTTTCCACATGTGACTGGGAGCATCACTTATCCCTATGTGATGACCTGCGCTCCGTTAAAAGCATAAATAGGTATTTGCACAGGTTGTATTTTTACCTTCAGATTCATCTGATCCAAGAATTCTTGGTAGAGAATGTTGAACGAGCTTCCATTATCCACAAATACTCTCATGACTTCATATCTTGACACCTCAGCTTCAATTACGAGTGCATCACTGTGCTCCACCTGCGAACCCCGTCGTTCCTCCGAACTGAAAGAAATCACTAGTCCTGATGTTTGAGGTTGCCTGTTAATTACAATGACCTCACACGGTCCCAGGCGAGCTGCCTTTACATGTCGCTTTCGTGCATTGTTTGTGTCTCCATTTGTTGGTCTGCCCGATATCATATTTATTCTCCTTCTATTACTTTTAGCACCTCCCGTCTTGGTCATCCCCCCGCCTGCGCTTTCGGGGGTTCATTGGAGGCGTCCCTGGCAGCAGCTGTCTTTGTTCTTGAGGTTCTTTGTATTTGTACACCACTTCTTTTAGGTGTCCAGCTTCAATCAGCCTTTCGATCTCCTCCTTTAAATTCCTGCATCGCTCATTGGAGTGCCCATAATTATTATGAAACCTACAAAAGAATTGAGATTTTAGGTTAGTAAGAATTGGCGTGTAATCCTCCGGCCACCTGATAGCATCAGGTACTTGGCTCTCCATAAGTGTGAACACCCTCACTTTTGGCATTGCCAAGGTTGTAAAATATGTGCCCTCCCTCCATATTCTTCCTTCATTTCTCGTCATTCCTCTTGAATCTGCTCCAGTAGTTAAGAGTGCCCGAGCAGCTCACCTTCTATCTCTTCTAGGCTCGACCTCCTGGTGTTACTCTCTCTGGTTTTGTGGCCTCCTGTCCAAAATGTAATCTATGCTCCTTTTCAGCCTCCTACACATGTATATACTTCATGCACCTATCCAGGACCTCCTTGAATGTATGTGCAGATCGCTTAGCCAATAATGATCGCAAACCTTCCATCCTTAAGCCCTGATGTAAGGCTTTTGCATTCATCTCGTTCGTGGCTATGGGCATCTCCAAAGTAGACCTAGTAAACCTAGTAACATAGCTCTTCAAAGTTTCTCCAGGTCATTGCACCATTGGAAAAAGAGATTGTGCAGTCTTTATGTGTAACTTGGTTGTAGCAAAATACTTCAAAAAGCCGACTTCAAGACCTGGAAGCTAGTGATCCTCCCTAGCGCTTATTGATGGAACCAATCCTGTGCTAAACCTCTTTAAGTGGATAAGAAGGCCCTGCATGCTACCGCGTCATTGTACTGCCCCATTCTCAAATCTTTGCACATGACGTGTGGGGTCCGACATCCCCTCATAATAGAAATCCAACCCCTTATATATGCGAGGTAAAGCCGCTCTTAATATCCCTTATGAGAATGGATGGCCCCTCGACTCCTATCCTCTTGTTCCCGCGACCTATTTCTGCAATGCTCCCACTGCTTCCTGCATATCCCTCAATGCGAGCATCATCCTCTTCCTCTTTCATATTCCACTGGGCATGCCAAAGATAAGATTTCTTTCATGACCTGCTACATATGAAATCCATGTTGTCTTCTTCATATTCTTCAAATGATGATGGGTAATCCATCTGGTACATTTTTTCTTCGAGGCTTGAATTAGTTCTGGATCAAGCCTCCATGGCTCCTTCTCTCTACTCTTTTGTTGGCCTGGAGTTAGTGTTTCCGGCCTGTACTTCTCTTCCATTCCTTGGCTTCCTCCTCTTCACTATCATCGTCGCCTGCCAGATTTCTCTATAGCTTATGTGGAGGCACGAACTCCATCAATCTCTCTAGAAGTCCCTTATCAACGTGACAAGATCTCCCTCTCGGCAACTATTTCCACTCCTTAGTCCCAATATTGATAGCCTTTTGTTTAATTATTTCTAGGATTTTATTTCTATTCTCTTCCCCCAAATATTTCGCCTTTTCTTTCTGTGGTGGTGGTGGTGGTGTTTTTATAACCGTCATATTAGTTCTCCTTGTGGTGGTGTTCTTTCTTTCTCAACCTGTTTCTCCTTGTCTACATCTTTTGCCTTGATCGCCTCAGAATCAAAATCCAAAGTTTGAGGTATGATAGTTCTTCCTTTCATGTTTTTCTTTTTGGAAATTTCACGCCTTTCGCTCAAGGACTCGATGTCCCTCTTTCCCACAGACGCATTTGATGAGACCAAAAAGATTGGTTCACCAAGAAAAGAGAGACCTGAAATTCCTGCTTGCCAACCTAATCGACCTCTACAAGACTCTTGGAGACCTGATCAACCTACAAAACAAAGCCCAAGTCGGACACCCCCGGCGTAGGCCCTCCGATGCTTAAGTCAGTACCTTTTTAATAGTGATATTTGAGAGATAAAAAATAGGAAAGAATCAACTTAGAGTAAACGGTGAGGCCTATATCCTCTTTATATAGACAAGAGACGTGTTTCCAATCTAGGGTTCTCGTCTTCTATTCAAACCACAATACCATAAATATCCACCGATGTACGATTAAGATTTCTCTTATATGCTAAGTTACCATAGATATTGAAACTCTCGTTAAATTTACATAATAACCATGGGCGAGTAACCATATCATGCCTTTAGTCCGCCAGGACCCCATTTTATAATCCATATAAGCCCACCAGAGCCCAATAAAGATGTTCAGTCTACCATTAAATAGCACAATACCCTTTTCTCTACAGTGAGTTGAAGTTCAGAGGGAGTATGCATGAGCTCATAGAGGCAATTGACTGCATAGTAGATGTTCACGATAGTGAGTAAAAGGTAATGACGAGCACCTACAATATGGCAGTAACCAGTTTAGTGGAAAGAGATCCTTCGAGGAGACAAAGAGTAGAAGGTCATAGATATACTTGTGAAGAGCACCTACAATATGACAGCAACTAGTTTAGTAGAAGGCGTACAAACTTTCTTAAAACCAAGCATGTTTGGTTGAGAGAGAAGGTCGTAGATATACTTGTGAACATATATCTCCTTTTTGGTATAGGAAGACATAGTATTATTAAGAATGATGTATGCCTTACTTGGTTGGCAAATCTTTTAATTCTTACAAATAGAGACTCAGACTCTTATTCTAGAACTACAACCCTTTTCAATACTTCTCACAATTATATTGATTGATATTTACATTCTGACTTGAGAATTAGAGTATATAACTGGGATGCCCTAGTGTATTATTTTGTAGGTTGGACTATCTCTAGTTGAGCTTCCAATCAGATCAGACAGTATTCGAAGAAGTTAAGGAAGGAGTTCGGACGCCATACGATCCTTTTCAAAAAGTGTCCAACTTTTTTGGATGCATCAAGTGACACCATCTATGGGAACACAAGTGACATCGAGTCATTGAGTTAACGACGTGAGATAGAAGAACACTAGACTTCTCAGAGCCATGAGTTTGAAAGATCTAATCAAAAGAATAATCAAGCGGAATATTGCTCTTCATAGAAGAAAGGGGACAGATCTACCTGGTCCTAGAGAACTAACTAGAGGCGAAGACTTAAAGTTACATTTCCCAAAAAACTAGAGGTTTCATGAACTAAAACCACAAAATTAAGCTTAGTAATCATGGCCGAAATCATGGGATACGGCGTAAGAAGGGTGCTTATCAACACTAATAGTTCATGAACATCCTTTCCTATGGATGTTTTGAGAAGATGGGGCTAGAAAAAAGACCCGCGAAGGTAGAATTGGTAATACAAGAACAAAGAAAGATAGAGATACACCCTCTAGGAGAGGTGAAGTTTCCAGTGGCATTAGGAGAACACATCATGAAATAGGAAGTCTTTACCAAAATCTTGGTCGTGGATACCCCGTCTACCTACAATGATATTTTGGGGGGGGGGGGGGGGGGGGCACCTTCGCTAACAGTCATACAAGTTGTGGTGTCCACCTACTATATGTATTTGAATTCTCTTCATAGAGAACAACATGCACGATTATTGAAGAACAACATATATTGTGTTATCAAGTGTCAACCCAGCAAAGCGGTAAGACCAATAAGAGATTGACCACCCTTTGACTGTCGAGAAGGATGAATGGGTGATAAAAAGATGAAGATAAAAAATATTTCAATGGAGGAATGAAGTGGTGCACCCGAATGAGAAACTTACCCAGATTGTGTTAGTATAAGGAGAAAAAGAAAAGACGTCCAATCTCAGAAGTAACCTGGAAGAGGTGATAAGAGATGATACAGTATCCCTGAATGGTTCAAAAAAAAGATTGGTTCACCAAGAAAAGAGAGCAATGATCTGAAAGTCCTGCTTGCCGACCTGATCGACCTATAAATGACTCCTGGCGACCTGATCAACCTACAAAACAAAACTTAATCCGGACCACCCCTATGTAGGCCCTCCGATGCTTAAGTCAGTCCCTTTTTAATAGTGATATGCGAGAGCTAAAAAAGTAGGATAGAATCAACTTAGAGTAAAGTTAGGCATGTGTCCTCTTTATATAGACAATAGACGTGTCTCCTATTCAAACCACAATATCATAAATAACCACCGACTTAGAATTAGGATTTCTCCTATATGCTAAGTTACCATAGATATTAAAACTATCATTAAATTACCATAATAAACATGGGCCAATAACCATATCATGCCTTTAGTCCGCTGGGACCCCATACCATAATCCATATTAGCCCACCAGGCCTAAGATCCTATTAACCTTAAACCCAACTCTCAATACCGAACTATTATAATGTTATTTATCCGATAAGATATCGCCGCTCCTACAAACAGCTCGCCCCCCATAGAAGAGATCGACCCTTCTAAAGGTGAGGTCGCCTTATAAATTCCTACAAACTTGCATACTTATCGACCTGGATATTTGGTGTCATATCAACACCCCCTAGAAGAGGTGAACTTTCCCGTGGAATTAGGAGAACACCTTGTGAACCCATCTCCCTACAATACTATTTGGGGGGGGAGGTGGCCCCTTCGATAACATCCCTACAGGTTGTGGTGTCCACCTACCATATGTATTTGAAGTTCTCTACATAGAGAACAACATACACGATTATTGAACAACAACATATATCGTGCTATCAAGTGTCAACCTCGCAAAGTGGTAAGAATAATAAGAAATTGTCCACTCCTTGACTGTTGAGGAGGATGAATGGGCGAAAAAAAAGATGAAGATAAAAAATATTTCAATAAAGGAATGAAGTGGTGCACCCGAACGAGAAACTTACCCAGATTGTGTTATTTTAAGGAGAAAAAGAAAAGACGTCCAAGATCGAAAGTAACCTGGAAGAGGCGATAAGAGACGATACAATATCCCTTCCGAGGAAGTACACGGATATGTTCACCTTCTCTTGTGAGGATCTAAAAGGAATTATCCTAGAAGTAGCCATGCATTATCTTAATATTGATCCAAACATAAAGTCGGTCAAGAAAAAGTGATGTAACTTTGGGCTCGAGCTTTGTAAGATCATATTGCTACGTGGTCATGTCATTCGCTGAAGAATGCAGGGACCACTTATCATCCCTTGATGGATAAAGTGTTCAAAAATCAGTTAAGACAGAATATGGAAATCTATGTGGATGATATGTTCGTAAGGACAAGAGGGTTGCAATGCACATATCTGATCTTAGAAGACCTTCGATATGTTAAGAAAGTATGGAATGAAATTTAATTCGGCTAAATGTTCGTTTAGAGTAAGATAGGGAAATTCCCGATGATACATGGTGATGGAAAAGGAATCAAGGTCACCCTCAAGAAGGTGAAATCCATGTTGGATATGAAGCTTCTTGATAACATCAAAGAAACATAGGTGCTCACAGGTCGGATAACAGGATTGAGCTACTTTATAGCTAAGTCAGCAGAAAACGGATTTCCTTTCTTTTGGATCTTAACAAAAGGGCACTAAATTTGAATGGAAAGAGGAGGCTTAGAAATCATTATAGGATTTAAAGTATTCTTGGACGAACTATCTTTGTTGACTAAGCCCTTAGCCAGGTAGGATCTCGTTATGTGCATATCGGTGGGCTGAGGTTCCATTAGCTCGGTCTTATTAAGGAAAGAGCATGGGTAGAAGAAACTAATATATTACACTAGATGGATGTTTATAAGAGCGGAGACTCAATATTCAAAATTGGAGAAAGGTGCCATAGTAATTATGTGCGAAGGCTGCACCCCTACTTCCTAAGCCATAAAGTGGTGGTTCAGACAAATCTCCATCTAAAACAAACATCATAAAGCCAAGAATGTCAGGACACCTTGTGAAATAGGTAATAGAGCTTAGTGAATATGATATTATGTATGAAGATCATTACGAGTCTATTGTTGTTAAGATCATTACTAGCAACCGTTACTACATTCATCGCTAATAAACAGTGTACTTTACTTTCCCAATGAAATAGCGAAAGAAAAATGATCGGGGAAAACTGTTTGTTACGGAACTCGTGATCTCTTTCATTCCTTGAACTTTCTAATATGTATTTGCTTCTTTTGAGACTTTAAGGATGGCTGGTCTTTTTTTCTTAGAATTTTTATTTTCCATACGTTCCTAGTCTTCTCGAACTTTAATTGAAGGAAAATATTATTTATATTAAAAGATACACATTTTAAGTTTGCTATTGAACTCAAAAGAAAAGGTAATCCCTCTTAGATCTATGTAAAAAGATTATGCTCTTTTAATTTTTATGGAAAAAAAGTATAGAAGAATATCGATGTTGTTAACCCCTTTGTTGTGTCATTTGAATAGTGTTTGACCTTGAGTTGAAAGTTTTTCTGGATATGCTACTCCGATTATTTCATCTCATGCGATTCAACCTGTTGGGCTTGATTTTTTAGAATTTCAAAGATTCATCAGATAACTAAAGTATTTAAGTTTCTTTAAAAAAATTAAAATGACCAAATAAACACATTCACACACACACTCAAGGGACTTGACCCCTAACCTCCTCCCTAAGAAGGAGGTTGATATTATATATATATATGTGTGTGTGTATCCCTCCTATTTGTTAATTCTCTTGACACCTAATTTAGGTGTCAACTTGGTATGAATTCAATTTTCCTAGTTTAAATAGGGCTTTTTTTTTTTTAGAGTTTCTTTATCACCTATTTTTTTCTCCCTTCTTTCCTTCCGCCGTTTTCTCCCTATCTAAACTCTCTCTCTCTCACTTATTCTTTAATCTGAAGAACATATTAGTTTTTCACAGAGTTTGCAATCGGAACAAAAAACTTACAATCCGGGAAATGTTTTCTCTAGATCTGTTCTCGGAAACGTTTTTTTATTTTATTTTTTCGTGAAAAATCTATTTTTCTGATTTTTGGTTCTTTTTAGGGTCATATCTATTAGTCCAGAGACTTTTGGTTCCATTTTCCGAGATCGATTAGCAGGTATATACATACGGAGCTGAAGGAACCAAATTCGGAGAGCGATAGACATGATGGCGACGGGTGCTAACGTGCGCGCGGTGCTTCTGTTAGTTTTGCTGTGTGTTCTGCGGAGGAGCGAGGCCTTATGGTTGAGTTTGTCGGTGAGTGGGACGAAGTGCGTATCCGAGGAAATCCAGAGCAATGTTGCCGTTTTGGCCGATTACGTCATCATTTCCAATGACCACGTCTACCCTACTCCCACCATTTTCGCCAAGGTTAGGGTTCTTCTTACTGTTTCTAGATTGTACATTTGGTTTTCTGCAATTAGTCTTTGTAATTATACAAGTCTCATTTTTTCTCTCTCTCACAAAGATAGTAACATCACCAATTAATGTATTGGAGTTGGTTTTGAGGAATTTATTATGGTGCATGTTAGTTTGATTGGGAAAGTGAGCTGAATAAAATGGAAATTATTTTAAGTTATATGTGTTAGTAGCGAGCTGCTTGATGTATTTAGAGGATGCTTTAAAGACTTTTTATTTTTAGTTCCATTTTCAAAAGATAAAAGCATTTAAGAGAAGAATGTGACCCTTTTCAGGTGTATATTGTGTGATTTTTAGCTTAATAGATGCTTGCTGAAAAATTAGATTATTGAGGTAGGCACACAATTTTTTGTATTTCTTTAACCATGACTTGGAACCTTATATGGTTAGCAATTTTCTTTCATTTGCTACAAGTAGAATTTAAAAAATAATAACAGAAAAACACTTTGACAACTATAGCTTTTCTCATCCTGAGGTTTAGCTTTTCAGTGTTTTTTTCACATATTCAGCTTCTCTTGCTTTGTATTGTTTGTAGAAAGACATGTAAAATAAAACTTGAAGAGCAAACAGAACCATTATTTATTAAGAACTTCAACTAATAGCAATTTGGGCAGTTTAATAGTTTGAAAAGTGGAAAAAGTGGGTTTCAAAGTGCAAAATATAAAAATTGGGGGTTTAGAAGTTAGTACTGCTCTTCTTTTCATGAAGAGCACATGGAGAGTACTATTTCATACTTCTGGGGCTGACATTTAAAAGGTTAAACTACATAACCAAACTATTTTGACTGTATATAAAATTCACTCCATCAACCAACCCTATTATATCTCTGGCAACTGGGAAAAGGGTAATGCCCAAAATCCGCACCTCAATAATTGTACAACTGGCTTCTGTATATCCTCTTTTACTAAAATTATTTTCATTATTATCATCTACGTTTTTGAAGTAGTTCTTGGGGTATGCCAAATCATACATTCACACACTCCATAGAAGAGCAGAATATGACCCTTTTCAGGTGTATATTGTGTGATTTTTAGCTTTTAATGATAAGAGTTTTTGATTGACCGTGGAGGCTATGATTGATTAGGGTATTGAATGAATAACTGGGAGGTAATTGAATGGTATTTATGATCTGTGTACAATTTTAATTTTGATTCTTATCAAATCTTAAACTAAATAAGGAAGGCATCACTATTGATGGTGTTGTAAAATAAAACACTAGGCAGTAGCTATATATCCTCAATCCAGTTATTTTCTTCTTGTGGTCATAAAATATGTATTTAAAGCTTTAACTCATTTTTAKTTYCATAGACRTTYGAACCAGGAATTGTTTARGTGGTTGGTCTGATAAACTTATTAAACCAAGAGTGGTTTAAAGAAAGAATAATTCCCCAATTGATGTTGCAAGTACAAGAAAACAATAGTTACTCTTCCAAGTTATGGTTTTACGACTTGATTTTATATGGGAATATTTGTTTGGCAAGTTAAAACCTCAAGGGGTGTTTGTAACACTATTAAGGGTATGTTTGTTAGCTTTAAAGAATCGTTGGAAATTTTCTAAATTTAGATAAATCTTCGGGTGAGTTTCGTAATTATCTATGTTTAGATATTGAAGTTTAGTTGTGTTAGAAATAATAAAAACTCACGTTCTTTCATTAGGTATGGTGGAAAATGGATCGGCGGGCTGTGTGCAGAGGTTATGAAAGATGAAATATTGCGATCACAGAAGCTAATAAGCCTGGATGAAGCAATGAGTCGGCATTTTAGCTTCTGCAGCAAGTTTCGGGCCTCCTGCCAACCTCAAGATCCTACTGCGCATCCAATTCGAGCCATGAGGCATGTTCTGAGGAAGGGCTTAGAGAGCCTGAAATCTCTGAGATTAATGCCGAGTAGACCGACCAACCAAAGAAGTGACAATATTAAGCAGGCCGTGTAGGCCCGGTCGAAGAGTTACATTTCAAATTTAACCTTCGATGATTCACCGGTTTACTGCAGGATGGATGAAGGTTAGGGGAAATAATTTCCTTTTTTCTTTGTAAGGAATATAAAGTTTGATTTTTTCTTATTATTACTTTTTTCTTTTTTCTTTTTTTTTTGCAGCCATCATGTCCAAAAGTGGAGGTCAAAAAATGGTGGAACGTGAAGGATTATAGTGACAAACCATCTTAAGTGTTTGTTTCTTACTTAAGAAGATGTTGGGCTTGGGTAAGTTCTCAAATAAGTTATATTATAATATTATAACATCTACTTTTTCTAACTGTTAAAAGTACCCCTTCAACTTTGTCAGTCTTAAATAAGTAATTTGTTTTTCTAAGGTGTTTGTTTCTTGATATATCATTACTCAATCGCTAGAGGATTAACTGTAGGAAAAGTTGTGAATCTTCATCAGATGAATGTAAATCGTATTAACTGCGATTGTCTAAATTTTACACGTCAAAGATTAAGGTTTCATTTTTGTTGTAACTTGAGATTATATAAAACACATACATTGCTCAGTATTTTTTAAATCATATTAATTGTGATTGAAAACGTATATATTTATATAATAATTGGTTAGTGATTTGTGAATTTTGTATTTGAGGATCAGTTTTTTTTTTTAAACGACTCCAAGTGAGGAGGGCGTCTTTTAATTAGCAGTGTTGAGCTGGGATCGGTCTCAAGCTATCAGCTCAGTACCGAACATTAGCCAGCCCCTTTCCAGCATTAGAGCTCAATCATATAGATTCCAAGCACACTTGTGACGAAGAAAGGATCCGTTCCTCCAGCCAGTTTCGGGTTTGACACAAATTTTGTTGTTGTTATTATTATTATTATTATTATTATTATTATTATTATTATTATTATTATTATTATTATTATTGGCTTAAGAGTGTAATGGGATGGAGGTGATTGTAAACTAGATTAGTTATATTGCAAGATTGTAATGATATTTTTGTTGTTAGTTGCTCTTTTTCCTGTATAATGAAAATATAATTTTCGTAAGTATATTTTGGTGAGTTAACAACAGGGCATATTTTGTTTTGATGATCTTCTCAGGGGTGAAACATTTTGGCAAATATTGTGATCACAAGTTTGAATGACTAGGGCAGTTTTGTTGTTGGTGTTTTTGGAATATATATTTCAGATGTCAAGGGCAATTACTCTGAACCTCTATTTCTTTAAGCATTCTTTAAAAGCATGACTGGTAAGGTATTGAACTTTATTTTGTTAATTACATTAATTACCCATATATCTAGCCTAATTACACAATGCACCTCTATCTATTTCTGTTTTACAAATTGTACCCTCAATTTTAGATTTTAGTTTTGTCATTTGAACATGGGTATTTAATAAGGTATTGCCTTTTTTTTGGTTAATTGCAATTTAATATTTTCCCATATGTCTAACCTAATTACAAAATGATTACCAAAAAAATTAATAATTGCAATTTATAATTGCCCATATATCAAACAATACCCAAAAAAAAAAAAGTTCCACACTAAATATGTCAATTGGGGAATTGTTTTATAATTTATATCAATTTTTATTTATTGTGTAGTGTAATTACACTCAAGCGTGAGTTAGTGTATTATGGATTATTTTTAAAATCTAATTCGAAATATATTAAAGATGAGTTTTGATTGATTGACAAATCATATGTAAAGTCAGTTTGAATGGAATAATTTTTTTTTTCATAAATCAGTATGACTTCTTTAAAGATATATTTGCAGTATTTCTAAATCTTAATTTGAATGAATTACGTTTAAGGAAGCACTTGGGATTAAGAGGCCGTAACAGAGAAAATTTTGAAATGTTACGCATCTTATATTTATATCAAATATTTTTTTTCCATTGTATTAATAATTCACTTTCTAACGTTAATAATCATTTTTGATATATTTTACATTTTTATGCCTTTATTCGCGGGTATTCGAATATATATATATATATATATATATCCTCCATTTTGTTAATGCTGTTAACTATTAAAGATGATTTGTCGGCGTGAGAGTGTTTTAAGGATGAGGTGTACCAATCAAAATCTCCCAAAAATGACGTGTCATCGTGTGGTTAATAGGGGGTCTATTTTGGGATGAGGCCAAAATTTTGACCCCCTATAAATAAAGAACTTTTTTTTTTTATATTTTTGGTTAAGGCTATAGCCCACCATTTTTTACGGTATTGCTTTCTCACGAGAATCCCTCTTCTTAATTTTTCTTCTTCTTTTTTCTTCTACTTTTTTTTTCTCTCGTCCTCCATTTTGTTAATGCTGTTAACTATTAAAGATGATTTGTCGGCGTGAGAGTGTTTTAAGGATGAGGTGTACCAATCAAAATCTCCCAAAAATGACGTGTCATCGTGTGGTTAATAGGGGGTCTATTTTGGGATGAGGCCAAAATTTTGACCCCCTATAAATAAGAACTTTTTTTTTTATTTTTGGTTAAGGATGCAGCCCACCATTTTTTACGGTATTGCTTTCTCACGAGAATCCCTCTTCTTAATTTTTTTCTTCTTCTTTTTTCTTCTACTTTTTTTTCTCTCCAAAACGCAAGCTTCTTCTTCAAAGAAAACACCATTTTTTTCTTCTTATAAATCCGGCTTATAAATCACTTTGTCCAAAGTAAATCTCTTTGAAATTGTTTTGTATTGATATATAATCGATTTTTCTTATAATCGATGGTAAAGATTATAAGAAAATTCTGGATCTCAAAAACTTCCTATTCGGCATGTAAAAATTCCCTTATTTCCCTAATCTTTTTGTAGATGCAAACCTAATAATTACCTAATTTTTAGTGGAGTAGCAGCAAACGAAGCAAGGAGCGGTGTCGATGTAGAGGCTGCGAGATTTTTTATTTTAATTTTATTTTGGTTCTAACAAATTATCTGTTTTTGGTGAATTGAATTCACATTGGGCTTGCGTTTTCTTGCAAACAGTTCAACCACATAGTTTACCCATCTGAGACGCCCTTTGTCGGCACCCCTCCATCTCATCTGAGTTGTTGATTATATTTCGATTTTCATTCGAATACGGAACATAAGGTGAAACCTTTTTTCTTTTCTTTTTTTTTCTCCAGATTCACATATTCTTTTTTATATTAACCTTTTATATTCGCATTAGAAGATCTAACAAGCCTGAGTTAATAACAGGTAAATCAGATTTTGTTTGATGATGTTCACGGACACTTGAAAAGAAATGGATGTCTATTCATATAATTGGGGTTACAATTGAACATGTTAGAAACCCAATAATATGTTTTGGAAATGGGGAAAAAGGTAGTTCATACTCTTTGGCTGTAATAGAACATTCTCTCTGAATTAATACAGAGTTGCATAATTATTTATGACCACAATCCATCAATCTAATTTCCAATTGGATTACTACAAATAATGGGTGAAGGGTGCGATTTATAACATATATTCTTGAAAGGGTAAAAAATCCATCTAAACTGTATTTATATTGTCATAAATTTACATTTTGGAGCAAAATATTTTGAAAATTCATTGGGCACTTTAAAA
>BMAC01000197.1:1522185-1532809 GCA_014905375.1 Phtheirospermum japonicum
GTTCGAGTTCAACACTAAGGTATCCACGCGATTAATCTCCGACTGCAAGATCCAACTCCAGTGTATTGCTATCGTGAAGAAAGTTAGGAAATCCCACGAAAGCTCAAGAACTCCCAATCTCAAAATTAGGATTTATGTTTTCTAAAAACTCTCTCGTATTATCTTCGTTGTATCATTATTTCATTGTTTTACAACTTATGACTTTATGTTATATTTATACTAGGTACATAAGAGAACCCTACTCATAAAAGGGTTGGACTATCCAAGACATGGGCCCAAAACAATTTTAGCCCGAGTACCTTTATTAATATAACATAGATAATTAAATCCAAGTCCAATTTAGTTTAATAATCTTGATAATCATTAGTCGTGGCTATTTTAAGAGTAATGTTTTATCAATGACATCTCACTATATCAATGACAACATTTACTCTATGGGAACATTTATATGAATAATCACAAACAATCAAAATAATAATTCAATAAATGCAATGTGCCATATATATTACGATATATATAATAATTGTGATCAAGTATAATGTCTTTAAATCTGATTGTCTCTAGGACATTAATACTTTCACAGCCACCAAATCCAGTGTATTTGCTGACAAGCAAACTGATAAACATCTCCTCTAGCAGGACTGCACTTTGCAGGATGTATAAGGCAAAGTCTATCTCATTCTTCGACCCGCCAAACCCACTCATGTCCACCTTCTTAAGGTGTGAGTGAGGTACTATCGCACTCGATTCCACTTCTGGCACATTATATTTTAGAGGGGCCGCTGACTACACCAAACAACAACACCAAGTCACAAACAACCGGTAAATGTTGAGAAAACAGTAAATTGTTGTCGGTAAATTCTACCAACAAAATCTAAACTACTATTAGTGAATTGCAAACTTGTAGATGATTTGTCGATAATTGTTTGGTGGAAAAAATATTTTTTATTCTGGAGGTAATTGCAAATTTTAGTGACACGATAATTTTTTGTTGGTAAATTATGTGGGTAAACTGTAAGTTCTTTGATTGTAGTGTACGAATGGCCATATGGAATTCTTTTAACATATATATGGTAAGAAAAAATAAGTGAAACAATTTGTATACAAAGACTTACAGCCGCCAATTGAAACTCCTGCAGAAGGGGGCAGCTGTGCAGAAGTGGAATCAGTGAGAGCAGATTAAATTCATGGCGGAAACTCATGTCCAACCGTAACAGTTTAAGGCAGCTGAACATGTTAATCGACGACATAGATATGCTGCTTCTACCCTGAAAATTACTCAAAAACCATCGATATGAAAAATAGAAAAATAAATATAAAATAAGTGGGGATGATTTATTTGCAGCATGATACCTGCTGCTGATGAGCATTGTATCCTCTGGTTTCTTAAGCAAAGCCTTTCAGTTTAGGCAAATCTTTAGCAAGCTTCCGACAGACATTAGGCATAACACATATGTCGTATAAACACAGATAAACATTTTGTAGCTCTGGGGCATAGTCGAAGTTAACATCATTTATATTTATATGTTTGCTGTAAAGCTCAAATGTGATGAGGTTACTAGCGTACACCTCTATCGACTCTACACCTTTACTATTTTGGATCATAAGACACTTCAATTGGAGATTGGGCCCACAAAAGCTTGCTTTGTTATTAGGACAAGAAAATTGACAACCTGCAAGCATCAGTGTGTGGAGGTTCAAACAACCTGATAAAATGCACTCCAAAGAACCGTCAACTAGCCTGACTGCGGAAAGCTTAAGAGAGTTGAGCTAGTTGGAAATAACCGAACTCGGCAGCAAAGAGCAAGATACCAAGTCGACCTCTTTCAATGACGGCATTTGCGAAAGGAGGTGACAAAAAAAATTAACATCGGGTTTTAGTTGCGCTCTACAAGAAAAGTAGATACAAAGCTTTTCGATGCCCGATTCCCCAAGAATGTGAATGCATCGCTCGAGCGCTTGTGATGATGATTTAGTTAAACAACAGATTGAGCTGAAACAGCGGATGGGACCGGAATGAAGCTCCAGAAATCTACACACGTCGATGAAGGCTTTGGTGTGATCGACGTCAAGGTCAAGGTCGCAATAAGTGTCACGGTCAACAAAGTTGAAGCAAATGAAACTGATTGTAGGCACGAATTTGTAAAGATTAGTCCACCACTTGGACAAAATACTAGTCCTCACAGCCTCCTCTGTTTTAATACGTGAGATCATTGAAATCAGAACACTGTCTGGGAGTTTACTAATCAAGTCCATCTTTAGGCCTGCTTCAGATCGTAACAATCAATCAGAAATTCAATTTAAAAGTTTTTAAAAAAATAATAATAATAATAGAGAGAGAGAGAGAGAGAGAGAGAGAGGCTATATGCACAATCACAAACAAATATACCCAAAAAAAATATTATATGATCAATTCATCTACTCCAGAATAGCAGGGCTTCAATGAAATTCAAGCAGCCTAACAGGTATAAATTTCTCATAAATATGTTGAAATTTCAACTAATTAAAAAGAAAAAAAAGAACGAGCATGTGAATCGACATCATCAACAGAAAAGTTCAAGGTAAGAGACGCATACCAAACCAAATCTTCAAATAAGAATTGCGAAAAGCTTTTTATCTTCTACCCTTTTTTTTCTTGTCCCTTTCTTTTTCTCTCTCACTTTACAATTTTTTGAACACATTTCTAACCTCCTATATAATAAGAAAACAAGGAGGTTTTGTGATGGCTTCAATTTTTGACACGTGGTTGTTGTTATGTATGACACTTCGGCAGCTAAAATCCAACCTCAACAAGAAAAGTAAAGCAAAAATGAATACCAAACCATATCTAACCATACCAAACCACCGCTTATCTCTCTCAAAACTAAACCCATCTTTACTCCTCTCAATTATTGTTCTTCTAAAAGCCAGAAACCCTAAATGAAGTCATTCTGTTCTGTTCTCTCTTATCCGCCGCCTGTCCCTTTTTTCATTTATTCTTCCAATTTCAAAATCGATCGGCCGGCAAACTCTCCTCCCCGGATCATCGACGACGGCGGCAGCATTCGGCAGTGGCACAAGCATGGCGGCAACTCTCAGCGGCGGCAGGTATGGCAGCCTCTTCTTCACTGCGACGGCGAGGGTAGGCTCCGGCTCGAAAGGCTCAGTCCTGATTTTTCGGAAATTAAAGGGGTAGTGACGACGCGAAACTGTGGCAAGGAGGCTTCTCTGGTTCGGCGTCTCCGTGCGGCGACTGTGCAGCGACAGAACGACGGCGCGGCGCTAGGCTAATTGGATTCGACGGCAGCGGTTCCGGGAGTGGATGATGATGGTTGAGATGGGCTGACTGTTTCTGCCAGCCCTGTATGGCTGTAAATGGTGCTGCGATTTTCGGTGGCGGGTGACAGACGGGGTGATGCGATGGCAATTCCGGCCTTTTGATTTGGTCCGCGGGTTTGGCTAAAACGGCGGTGATGGGTTGCTGTTGCTGCGGCTTCGGGAATAAATTCTCAGTGATGGTGATTGCCTTGTTTGGTACGGGGGTTTTGGCTAAGGAGGGCTGTGATCATGGGTGACGGCGAAGATCAGTGGTGGTTCTGGTTTTGGGGAAAAATTGGCAGTCGGGTTTTGGAAAAATTTGCTGGCGCTGGTGATGATGAAAGACAGGAGAAAAATTACATTTGTYAAAACAATTCTTTACCCTGTATGTTGTAGTTGGTTTTACTGTCGGAATAAAAAAATGATAATGTGATGGTGTGGTTTTATTATATGAATAACTCAGTTGTTATGCTTATTGAGTCTTTACGACTCGGGCTTTTAGATGGTGCGCTCATTCGGTCGGGAAATTCAGTCGACCCATGGCTACGACTTGGGTTTTCAGATGGTGAGTCATATTTTTTCTTTTTTTTTTTGTGATTTGTTGCTTCGTTTACTGATAAATTCACAGACATTTTTGTTGCGCCTTTTTTCTTTGTATGTGTGATTTCATATTGATCGTGTGCTTATTTAGTCTGGCAATATATTCATGTTGATGTATGTAAATTCTCTGATGAATTCAGCGTATTCAATCTTCATAATATATGTGCTGGTGATTTGTTTTTCGAATTAATGCTTTCGCGATAATAAAATATTGTTTGTGTTGGATTTTCAAGTAATATTTCCAATAATTTTCAGGCTCTGGTGGACTTTTCATATTCTTAGAATACACATCTTATGATGTTGATTTCATCACATTCTTTTCATCATCCCATCACCATCAACATTCGGTCGTCGAGACCCTCCTCGACTTGTTCTCTCCTTTTCCAAACATATCCCTACCCAGGTGGTGCTCGCGATGAATGTTGGCCTGCTTATTTTAGGTATGCCGGTTGGTGGCAATTTGGTCCAGGAGGAGCGGCAGCAACGATGGAGAAGGGCTATAGAGATGTTATGGTTGCAGATATGTGGTGAGGGAGAGGCTTCCCCTTTTGTTATTGTTTCATATTTAGTTTCTTTAATTTTTACTTTTGTCACTGTTCACTTTCAGAATTTTGATTCTTTATTCCTTTTTTTGTGGTTTCAATTATCTTTTTTTCCATGTTATTCCATGGAGTGCGTAAAAGTGAAGAAGGAATGTAATGCTATTTTCCCTTTCGTCGATTTAATGTTTTTTTTTTGTTTTTTTTCGATACAGTCTGAAGCGAGCTGTTCCACTGGTTGTTGAGTGATTCAAGTGATTTTTATTTCTGGTGTTGTTCATACTATTGTTGTATGCTTGATTTAAATTTTGGAAAAAGGAAGTGGAGAAAGCTCGACAAAGAAAATTGCAAATTGCTTCTAACATGAAGGTAAGATTTTCTTAATTTCTTAAATTTGAAGATGAATTTCATTTTCGATTATTGAATTCTGCATTTATAAGTGTTCGGGTTAGTGTGTGCGCGTGGTTTTAATTTCTTTAAGATTTAATTTTTGAAAAATGTTGATTTTTTGTTCGACAACACCTAACCATTCCAATTAAAGAATCGATAAGTAATTCATAACCATTTTCGATTTGTTCGCAAAAAATCCCATCAAAGAATTTGTAACTCTTTTCGATTTGTTCACAAATGATCCCATCGAAGAATCTGTAACCCTTTCCGATTTTTTTTTTCCAAACACAGGTTTCAGACGGTGGCGTGAAGAACAATGCGATGAATTGATGGCGTCTTCTTTAAATCGATGCCTGGAACTTCCCAAGCCTTTTCTCGCGGTAGTTCAGTTCCCACACCATGGTTGTCTGGTAAACTTATTTTTTATTTAACAGTTAATACCTGTGCCATTTCAAATTTTTTTTGTTATTATTATTAATTTAATATTCTGGTTATTTTATTTTTGCATGCATGTGTTTTGATATTTTCCCATATGTGTCTTTTTTTCTTTTGTCTGTAATATGTTTTCCTATTTGGACCCATGGATTTAATACTTTAATTTTATATCATATGTTTTTATTCCCAGATTATTTTAGGTTTTTCAGGGAGATTATTCACATGGGCTAATTTTTGCTTAGCTATTGCTTTTGTTTTAGTGATAAATATATATGTGGTTATTTTGCAGGGATGATTTGCCGGTACATTTAGGTGAAAATGCGGTTGCCCTCTCCTGGAGCTTTAACGGGGTAATAACTTGTTTTGTTAATTATTTGGAATGCGATTTATGATATCTGGTTGACGAACAAAGACATGGGCATTTGTTTGGGATATATATTAGATATCATTGGCGTGTCATGTTTATGTAGATAATGGTTATCACTGTTTCAAATGATTTTTATTTGAGTTGATTCTTTCTTTATATACACATTTTTTTCCTTTTTCCAATTTACCTTTGGTCTTTCATTTCGTCCATAAGTACATTTTTTTATATTAAACATCTAGAGAAGCCCTGAAATTATTTAATAGTGTGACTGTTTGGTTCTTGATGTTTTGTTCTGCTTTTTTCTATTCTTGGAGAGAAAAGTGTGAAAATTTTGTTTGATAAATTAGAATGAGTTTTGAGAGTGTAATTGGACAAAAGATGAAAATGCGATGATGATTTAATTGGCCTGGTGGTGTTTTTAGTAAAATAGTGATCGAATATAAGAAAGGATGAATAGATTTTTTTTTTTGTGATAAACTGTGATTTTCCCCAAGTAAATATATAATCGAATGTCATCTTGTGTCCATTAATTGAATGGTGAGGAGAAAGGTTTTGATTCTCGAGACGAGCGCATGGTATATATCACGATTGCTAAACCCCTTAGTTAATCCTATTTTAGATCTTGATTAGCCGGGGATAGATAATATTTCAAGATTGCTATTTTGTGTTTCAGGATAAGGAATCTTGGCATATGAAAAAATCAAGTCAACTGGTATGAAGAAAGAATGGAATGCGCTGTTTAAAACTGGTTAATATGTGAGAGATTCGAAGAGATATAAGAAGGTGAGTATTTTCTCTGATTGGATTACTGAAATAGTTAAATGATGCATGCATGTTTCTCGTGCTAATATAAAGAGTTTCCAATACATGCCTAATGTATTGAATACAACCCTTCTTTTAGCATGGAGGAATAGAATCCCTAAAGGTGATGTGCAACTTGAACAATGCGGCTTGCAAGTTGAAATTGAAAGACTACGAACAAGCATAAAAGCTTTGCACCAAGATATTTAATTTCCTATTAGATTATGCCCCAACGGTTAGTTGACATGACGCAGTTTGCTAATATCTAATATTGTGTAATTACACCCCTCAATATATATAAATATTACTAATAGCCCCATTTTTTGCTTGATTATTTATATATTTAGAAAAGTCATGGGATATAATTGTAAAATATAAGAATGATTTTGGGTTTGCACCAAGTGTTTTTATTTACTTTTTCATTTTTTCTTTATTTTCTTGAATGGTTTCCTTAGATATATCAAATGAGCATTTGAGTGATAAAGATTTGACAACAWTTTTCTAGGATTAATGATTGATTAACAAGATTAATTTTTTGTTCAGTTGGTACAAACCCAAAATCATTCTTATATTTTACAATTATATCCCATGACTTTTCTGAATATATAAATAATCAGGCAAGAAATGGGGCTATTAGTATTTGATGATTGATTTTTTGTGTTTAGGTTTCTTATTCTTCTTTCTTTCCTTCTTTCTTTCTTTCTGTACTTCTTTATTATTATTTTTTTTAATTTTAGCTTAATCCTCCCCCTCAAGAAACTTAAGAAACCTAAATTCTGTTGTTAATCAAGTTATGCTTATGGTCTAGCTTCATGAAACCCTCAAGAGAAATTATTTGCGTCCATATATTGTGTGTTTTGTTTTCTAATATAATTAAAATCTGTATAGTCGCGAGGAGATGAGACTAATTTTACATATATTTTGAGTCATGGATACTGCCACATTCATTTTGAGRGCATCACAAAGACGCTCTTGAAGATCACAAGCACTTTTAAATATACCAGAATGTTAGTTTTTTGTTTTTCCCCCTTTTTTAGGTAATTTTATTTTGTGAAATTTATGGTTGTTTATGTCGATGCACATGGATTTGGTATCAAGAGCAAGATGTTCGCGAAAAAGCTGATAAGGTGCTATAGAAAACATAAGCTCTATTATCGATTTTAAATTTATTTTGTTTAAAGAAGTTTGGAACTTTGTTTTTTATGGTATTGTATTGTTATGGTGACAATGAAGTGAAAGGATTCAATTTTTTTTGAATAAAGTGCGAGATTTTATTAAAAAGTAGAAAAAAGTTGATACAAATTAGATCACGATGGCTGTTCCTTGACCAAAGGCATCTGTTCAGGCCTCATTAAAACCTCTCGAGGTAAACCCACACTTGTGGGAAAAACCCTCGTAGAGGAAAGAGTACCCTCCCCACGCCAGTAGTAGAAGGAACAGTAGTAGAAGGAACAGAACAGAGCAAATAAAAACTCCGAGAGTCACAGGTCGGCTAAAAATAAAAAGATGCTGCAACAAGCAGATCGTGATCCAGAAAGCAGCAATACCAAGGTCCTCTGCCGGACCGAGATTAGACTGCCATCCGAGGAGCTGATGTCAGGATCGTGATGAACGGTACACCGATTTACCCAGAATATCATTTTTGAATGAAAGGATTCAATTCATCTTTGAATTTTTTGCACTCTTTTCGTACCAAGTTTAAAATTCCTTTAATCCCAACTGTTTGGGAAATGAAATCCAATTACTATTTTTCCGTCAATTTTTGTCTTTTTTTTACAAGTGTGTTGCATTTTTTTTCGTAAGATTAAATATCTGTTAACTTGAGTTAGTTGAGAAAGTACGATGTTATGCAATGTTTGTAATTTTTATGCATGTAGAAGCCATTAAAGGTGCGCTTATGAAGCAATAGTCACTTAGTATAGAAGGATGATTTATTTTTTTGATTGCATAGGGTCAAAATTGCAATGTCATCAATATACTGACACTTTCTTTCACCGAATCCAGGAGTTTTGAGAGCAACAACTTTCGGTGCGCCCCATAGCTTGTTCATAATCAGCGTGGTGAGAGATTTTTGGCAAGTGCCTCTATAATGTAATTGCGATGTAATTGCGATCGGCATGTAAGATGCTTCTATACTAATTTACAATGTTAGCATCGATGAGGTCCTACTTCAAAATGATTTATTATTTCTTTTTTTAATTTAAGAAAATACATTATAATGAACTTAATCGCATACATAATTACCCTAATTTTGCGAGCTCCAAGAATGGTGATTTTTAGTAATTATATGCAGTTTTATTTGTTGTCATAGTTTTTTTAATTTCTTTATTTATTCAATTTTTTTAGTTTCCCTAATTTACTTTTTCTTTGGAACACCATTGAAAATGGTTGTAGGAAACAGAATGAGTGGTTCTCTTGTGATTTGACCGTGATCAAAAGTTGGTAAGTTTTGCTTCTTCTTTCATTTCGTGTAAGCTGCTAATGTTTTTGGACAATTTATTTATTATTATCTATTAAATTTTTTTAATTTTCTTTATCTCAGATGATTCGATCWTGCATTGCAAATAATAGCCTTTGCAAATACTGGATTGTGGTTGGAATTTTTAACGTGGTACTAAACTGAAGTGAAATTGGAGGTGTTATAAAATTTTACTTTTGCTTGGAAGACAACAAAATAAATTAAATGGAGAACAATATTTGTAGGATAGAAAATTAACATGTCTTATATTTTTTTATTATCAATTTGCTCTTGCCTTTTTGATTAGAAAGAAAGAAAGATATTACAGAGATTAAAAGAAATTGATAAAAATATTTTCATAATAGAGCTGAATAACATATATTTTTATTTTTTTAGAGCTTTGATGTGATCACCTTATCAGTGAGTTGTTTAGGGAAATCTCTATAGTAATTTTTGCTTTTGTCATGGATGAGTAGTTTGGTGGTTTTTCATTAGCGAAACTTAGTTTGATGTGGCTCAAATCGTAAGAAATGAGAATTATGGAAAAWTTTTATTAGATGAAAAATGGCATGCYAAAGGTTCGTTTTGAAGAGACACGTTTCACTTGATGGTGTTATTTTGTGAATTGCAAAATGGCATGCAAGAGGTGTCTGAAAACAGAAATGTTCCACTTGGATTAAAGTTATAAAAAACATGGGGTACAGAGTTACTAGAAGAGTTACTAGAAGGAAGATTATGTGTAGCATGCTTTCACACTTACTCTGCACTCTGCAGAACAATGATATTCGCCCACGCCGGAGACTGTTGAGCTGTCCTCGGAAATGAGGCGGAGCCATCGAATTGTATAGAGTCCACATAACCATCACATTGTTTATCAAGATTTTTCTTGATTTCTTTTCCAGCAATTTTACTTGAGTTTCATATTTCTTTTGAACAATTTCTGTAGGTTGATAAGGATTATTTGTGATTATGCATATTGCTATCGATTTTATCTCTATTTGCAAAAGTAATTTGGAAAATTTTAATCAATTACATGAGCTCTAGATACTTGTAAGTGTTGACTAAACAAAACTATCCTTGAGGGATAGTCTTTGTAATTATCTCTACTTTATCTTGAAAATAAATCTTTATGTTGCCGGATCATGCAGGAAGGGTACTTGAGATTGTCAAGATGAACTAATGCCAGTTTAGCATTGGTTGTCCTTTCTCATTTGTTTTAGGGGATTAAGGCCACGTGTGGGTGTAAAAAAAAAAATCTTTTTGAAACATTGAGTATTGTGTGCAGGAGGGATACAATATATTTGGGAACTACTTGGCAGATAACGCATGTTATGGATTGGTCTCGGTTTTTCTGCAGTTTGCTGCATCAAGTTTTTTTTTTATACTGCAATTCTGGGATATATATATCGGGGTTCGTGTTGCTTTTGTTAATTCAGTGCAAGTCTATAAGAAGAATCTAAATGAGGGTAGGAGATGAGGTTAGTGTATAAAGTATCTATCGAGCAAAGTTGATAGCCTTGAAGCTCCTATCATGTGCTCTAGATGTTGCAAGAACTCTAGCATAAAGAATTATTATTTTTTTAAAACTATGTTACAAGTTTGTTATTAACAAATAAGACTTTATTAGAATAAATTTGTAATTATTGAATGGATGAAATTATATATATGTTATTAATAAGTTATGTATATGTTATGTGCTCAATTAATATCAATTGCTCGGAACAAAATTGTTAATTC
>BMAC01000198.1:0-57945 GCA_014905375.1 Phtheirospermum japonicum
AAAGCCTTAAAACCGCCGTTAAATTGCACTTTTTAACGGCGGGTTTGAAAAACGCCGTAAATAATTACGGCGGTCGATATAACGGCGGTTCGAAAACCGCCGTTAAAAAACGAAAAAAATCGCCTTTAAATCCTCTTTATGCAGTAGTGAAGCGTAAGCGAAAAAATTATTATTTTATTTTCCAAAAAAAATAAGTATAACGGCGGTTTCATAACCGCCGTAGTATATACGGTTTCGACGGCAGTTTTTAGAATCGACGTTAAAAAATATTACATTAACAGCGGTTATATAACCGCCGTAGAAAGTACCTAGTTAAGGCAGTTTTTGAACTGTCATTAATTAGTATGTGTTTACGGTGGTTTCATTAACCGTCGTTAATTAATATTTTTTAATGTCGGTTCTAGAAACCACCGTTAATAGAAAAGTGCATTGCCTCGGCTTCAAGAGTAACCCCACTGTTTTGATAGCAACTCTTGTGTTTTGCGACTTTGTGTAGAAGGAGAAATTGTTGATATCATTTCCACCACGTCACGACATCTTTCTTAGGCCCATGTGCTAACCGGATTAACGTTTCTGAGGCATTTTCTGAAGCAACAATTTATTTTTTAAACCAACTTAGGAAAGTTTTATTATGCTCAATTAGTACCTCTTTTTCCTTCATTCGGGGATTATGATCATCCAGGTAAGGAAGAACCTCCTCAGTGTTATTCAATATGTACAAATGCGCTTGAAGCACTTTCTCAAAACTCTTGGAATGAATTCCAGCACCTCGTGTACCCTTACCTCCATATCTCCCATCATGACGAGATTTAGGAAGCCCCACACCTTCCACTTGTCCCATGTAGTCTGTACAAAACTCGATAGCTTCCTTAGCGATGTATCTTTCGACAATAGAAGCCTCGAGACGAGATGGATTTTTTGTGAACCCTTTTAAAACCTTCATATAACGCTCGATAGGGTACATCCACCTCAGATAAACTGAACCACACTCTCTAATTTTGTTCACTAAATGAACAATTAAGTGAACCATTATGTCAAAGAATGAAGGAGGAAGATGCATCTCTAATTGGCATAATATAACAGCAGCTTCCTTTTCCCACTCATCTAGCTTCAAAGGTCAACAACTTTCGTACAGATATCATTGAAGAAATAAGACAAGCAAATTATGGCATGTCTTACCTTTTTTGGCAAAATATCACGTAAAGCTACTGCTAGGAGTTGTTGCATCAAGACATGACAATCGTAAGACTTTAAGCCACCCAATTTAAGGTCTTGAATTGAAACAAGACTCTTGATATTGGAAGAGTATCCTTATGGCACTTCCACGCCTCGTAGAGACTCACAAAACTTTTGTTTTTCTTCTCTCGACAAAGTATGACATGCTGGGTGCAGATATGTTTTACTTCCAGACGATATAGGGTGCAAGTCTGGTCGTATACCAATATGAGCCAAATCTTATCGAGTCTTAACGTTATCCTTCGTTTTGCCCTTAATGTTGAGAAGTGTGCTGATCAAACTATCACACACATTTTTCTCCACGTGCATAACATTTGTGAAGTGTCTCACCTCCAGATGGCGCCAATATGGAAGATCGAAGAAAATTGACCTCTTCTTCCAATTTATTTTCTCACTAGCCCTCTTTTGGGTCTTTCTGAAGATCGTATTAATGTCCTTCACCCGATCATATACCTGCTTACCAGTTAGTGGTGTTGGCCCAGATCCTTCCTTGACAGTTCCATCAAAAGCTTTTGTTGAATTTGAAGGTCTATGGTTTTGAAAATAAGTATCAGTAGACGATGTTGTTTTCAATGTTAACCAACACCGAAATCAACATCAAACAATTTCAGAATAATAAACAGCAGTTTTAGAAAACAGATGTTGAGAACGATGTTAACAACATCGAAACCAACATCACACAGAGTTTAAAAACATGTAGCGGAATAAATATTAAAAATCGAACACAGCAATTTAAAATCAGTTCACAAGTAAAAGATACTTGTAAACTTGGGTGTACAAACCCGAAAACTATATTACTTATCTTGTTCACGATCAATACAAAAGATTCGAAGTAATATATGAAAACTACGGTATCAAAAAACTATGATACTAAAATACTTGTCGCCTTGAAGGATGATGATCTTCTTTGTTGGTTACGCAACTCCAAAGATCCCGTGATTAAAATCGTGGCTTCAAGTCTTGTGGCAAAGCTTGTGATGATCTTCTCTGTTGGTTACGCAACTTTGAAGATCTCTTTGATTTGGATCGTTGCCACAAGTCTTTCACTTGCTCGTGTTCATCTTTGATTGCGTCATCTTGCTCTTGCTGCGTCCTTATCAAAAAACCGTGTGTCAATATTATCGAAGGTGTCCTCTTCTCTTGGCTTTGTCTTGTCTTAAATAGACAAGAGTCCTAGAGTCCTAAACTTGGTAAACAAGTTAAACAAGTCCTAAACATAATCTAGGAAACTAAATAAAATCTTAGACACAATTTAGGAAACAAATCTAGAGTCCTAATTCTAGTTCCTTAATATATTTTGGGCCCAAGAAAGGCAAACAACTAAATAAGGAATTATTCCCAAAAATAAAATCCTCAACAGCTTTTTTCAATCTACGATATGGGTGATCACGTCGGAGCCACCGCCTAGAACGAGTGTACACAGTCTTTTCCCCATGTTTGAGCTGTAGATAGCTCGTTTCGTCTGCACATATAGGACATGCGAGATGGCCCTTGTTACTATACCCGCTCAAGTTTCCATATGCTGGAAAATCATTAATGGTACAAAATAAGAGAGCACGCAACTTGAATGTCTGCCTTCGGTACCCATCAAATATGTAAACACCCTCCTCCCACAACTTTCTCAAGTCCTCAACCAAGGGTTGTAGATAAACATCTATGTCATTTCCGGGCTGTTTTGGTCCCGATATCATCATAGAAAGCAAGATAAAATTTCAAAATTACACAACCATGAAGGTAGATTGTAAATAACCAGCAAAACGGGCCATGAACTATGTTGACTACTCAAATTACCATACGGATTCATTCCATCTGTAGCAAGTCCAAGCCGAAGGTTTCTTGATTCGCTTCCAAAATTTGGAAACAAACGATCAATTTTCTTCCACTGAGAAGAATATGCCGGATGTCGCAACTTGCCATCGCGTTTTCTCCCATCTGCATGCCACGTAAGGCTCTTTGCATCTTCTTCATTAGCAAACAAACGTTTAAACCTAGGAATGATCGGAAGATACCATACCGCTTTCGCTGGGGAACGTCGGTTAGTGCTCTCGTCACTACTACATTCACCCGATCTCTCTTTGTACTGTGATACCCCACACCTAGGGCACTTATCTGATGATTCGTACTCATTTATGTATAATATATAATCATTACGACACGTGTGTATCTTCTTATACTCCAAACCCATTGGACATAATATCTTCTTTGCCTCGTAGTGGCGGTTTGGAAAAGTGTTATCTTCTGGAAACATCATTCTCAACTGCTCAAGCAATTCAGTGAAACTTTTGTCACTCCACCCATTGCGTGCCTTAATATTGACTAGTGTTAACGTTGCTGACAAGCGTGTGAAGTTTTTACACCCATGGAACAAAGGCTTCTCTGAATCACTCTTCAAAATATCATGAACATGTGCTTCCTGAAAGGATTCTTGACCAACATCACGTATCATGTCCTCAAGTTTTCCTCGTCTTGAATTCGATCATCGATATCTCCACGAGTGCGTTGGCCATAAGCTTGCTCAGTCGTCTCGGTTGGAATGTCGAACACTTCGCAATGCCATGTCCACACCGTATAATTCTTGTTTATTCCATCACACAGAAGATGTTCCTTGATCTTATGGACTTCATGTCTCCCATTCAAACAGTTGATACAAGGACACAAAAACTTGTCACTAGGTTCTAATTGATTCACTTTATCAAATTTTATAAAAAATTCCACTCCATCTTCATATTCCTTGCTTACACAGCTTGCATTCATCCAACTCCGATCCATCTATTGTACCAGATTGAAGAGATAAATACAAAGGAGGATAGGATTTTTTAGTAACAATAAAAATTTGTTAGAAAATCTCTTGTTTGATATTACTTTTAATATATATACTATAATTTCCAATACATACAATATAATACCCTTTTAAATAATAATAATATATAATTATAATATAAATGTAATTTATAAATTTATTTAATATATTTGATAAATATAAATAAACTCTTCAGCTAAACTCTTCATGCTAAGTGCTAACACCCCCTCCAGAAAACGTGTCAGTAGAAATATTGAACACCGCAATTCAAATAAATAAATAAATAAATTTTGAAACTTGATCATGTCTTAAATACGAGGGGATATCAGACTTCCTGGGAAAGGCAAGTTATTTTTCTTGGCAGCTTAAATTAAATTAAGTGTCAAACAATCAGGATTCGGGTTATCTGAATAATTTATTTTATAACTTAAACGATCTTCTACTTAACAAGTTAGCATTAATATTTCAACTGTCCAAGCTAATTGGGCTTAACTTCATGATGGCTGCTAGTATCTATGAGCCCAGTTGAATTAAGACTTAAATAGTCTGACTGCCATTTAGTATAATTAATGATGCATTTTGTCTTTTGATATTTATCAGAATTGGTCAGGACTAAAGTACTTTGCTTCTCGTTTAGGGCATTGACTAAAGAATTATTTTTAAAAAACTACCAGATTACAATGTTTTCCTTATAACTGGCAAAGTCAATTTTAGTATTTAAAAAATAAATATAAAGCAATAAAAAAAATGAGGAACTCAAAAGCAGGTAGGATCTGATATATGCTCTGCCCCTTCATTTAATCGTCCATTAACATTGAAGTTAAACAGTGCTCGATACCCTACCCAGTGTATCTAACAGTTTTTCATGAGTACATACATTGTCAATGACAGAATAAATAGTCAAGGTATGTAAAATCAATAATTTTAAAAGAAAAACTATCAAGGAACGCACTGCTGGATCCTTATATGCGGCTTCCAGTAGATAGACTTCATAACCCGACCTCTGCAATAAAGCAAATGGAAGATGAGTTAAGCAATACATGATAGATGCAATACAAAATAAAGATCACAACATGTGTATCAAGCACAAAAGCACATAAATATAAAGGGACAGCCCAAACAAGTGTTGAAGTCACATTCCCTTTGAACCAAGTCACATTAATCAATTTGGGATACAAATATGTCCATTTCCCTTTTATTCATCAACCAAATGATTGTTTCCCTTTTTCTGGTGGATCATCCACTTCACTTTGCTTTGTTTCAGTGATAAGGACTGAATACGATGAGCTTAGGCCCAACAATCATTGCTAACAACCAAACAATCATCAAATATCACTTCCAAATACACTATTACCACCTTAAGTCATCAAGGACTACAAAATATTGTCTATGGTGGCATATCTTGGCCCTAAAAGGTATAGATTGAATTAGGAGAACCTAAATTATGCCAAGATTGCATTAACAATTAGTCTTTGCTCTAATTCAGGTTTACTGTATTTGGAATTTAGTGGTTATATTGGATTCTTGCTCCAAGAAAGTTGAACTCCAATCATTTTTGCACCTCAGGGAAGAAGGGATGATTACAAAAACAGCCCTCGATGTTTAGTCAAATGGCAGAAAACTTCAAATAAAACCAAATAATGAGAAAATACCCTCTTGACAATGCAATTTGTAAACGAGAAACCAAAATCAATACGGTATTTTGCAATTTCGAAAGATAAATGGATTTGTTTGTGATTAAGCTAAACCTTAAGGGTGGTTTTTCTAATTAACCAAAAATAGAAAGAGCAGTTGACATAGTTAAAGCTGATGATGATCATTCAAGCAATTATTAAAACAACGGCAAAAATTACTACTAGAGGAAAAATTATCTCCATAATAGAACCAACCAAAAAGAAACATCAATTATCCTCTCATCATTTAAAAATACCCAGAATATTTTTTTTCCTGATCAACGACTCAAATCCACTGCAAACAACAAGTTCCCAACAGGCCACATGTGATAAAATTACACAACAAATGCAGCAAATTTATAACATTCGATCCGAAAAACGAACAACTAGGTGACTTTGAATCCGAACCCAAAATCTATATGTTTTCGTCAGGGGTGTTTTGGTTTTACCGCTAGACAAAAACAAAAAACAAAAACATACATGAGATCTGCTAACATCTGTGAATAACCGGAAAATGTAAATAAATTAGACTCCCAGATTTATCAGCTAGATGTGGATAATATTCTAATTCTTCATGCCAAATTTCCAAATAGACTTACAAGTAATAAAGTTGCGTGTAGAATAACCAAGACTTCTAAAAGTATTTGCAAAAAATGTAAGCTATGATAAAGCTGTGTCAATATCCACTCCTTACGATTCTTGTCCAACACTTCCATACTATGAAATGGTAAAGAGCTAACACATTTTTATTTCTCTCAAGCAAGACAGTACTATGAAGGCCAACACATGCATAAATAACGACATTATCCATAATATATCACCTTAGATGTTATAGTACGTGTTATCTCTATTTTTTACTTATCTAAAGCTATTACTTATTGCTTAGCTCAGTCCTAACTAGTATTTTCTACGGTGTCCCCTGTAAGCTCTATATAAAGATCACATCACTATTATATTGATCATCAATGTAAATATTGAAACACTAAACTGCTACTTTCATGTTCTTCATTAATTTTTTAAGTTATTATAAAATCTAGCTCGCATTCTTTTATGGTATCGTAGAAACATTAACTCTTACTTTGACCACTGTCAAAATGAAAACCTCTACCTCCAGTATAACCTCCATTCTCTCTCAAAAGACAAATTCAACAGATATAGTTACATAATCAACTAATCTGGCAAAAGTGCAGCTGCAACAGCAGATTCAGAAAAACTCATCCAATCGACATAACGCCACTCCTTATGATTCTCGTCCAACACTTCCATGCTCGTCTCATTCGTCGACCCCAAATATATCCTAGTCTATATTTATTTGTCATTTTCCCTAATAATTTTGACATTTTGATTTTATTTTTATTTTTTTAGATTCTTTACAGTTTTATCAATCACAATTGCCAACTCAATTTTATCAAATCCCTAATTACACAACAATATCAATTTCCAAAAAACCCTAAATCACAAATTCACATTCACAATTGAGATCAAGTCCGAAATCCCTAATTAAAAACCAATATCAATTTTCAAATCCCTAAAATTAATCACTAATTGAGAAAGAAAATCGAAAATGGAAGCTTACACGAGGCTGAGTTACACCATTGGAGACGAAAACGTGGCTGACTCTGACGGAGACAGGAGAGAAGCAACACGCGCACCGCTACGGGTTGGAATCGTCTACGGCCGAACGTTCTTCGTGAATGCTTCTGAGCGTATTTTGGGGATAAAATGCTTATGAAATTTTGGGGATAAAATCTGGGAATGAATTCATTTTATTCTGAGAATTCTTCTGAGCGTATTTGGGAATGCTTCTTGTTCAATGCAATTTTGGGGAAAAACGAATAAAATGGCTAAGTGTGGACAGGATTATGTGTTTGGAGAATAAATGGATGCGTGTACCCAAAAAGAAAATTTAATACATTCTAAGGCGGTTCTACAATAACCGCCATGAAGAAGTTAGATTTAACGGCTGTTTTAAAAAAATGCCGTAGAATATGTGAGTTTTACGGCGGTTATTTATAAACTGCTGTTAAAATAAGCTAGCCTCCAGTTCTTACGGCAGTTCCTACAAAACCGCCGTGGAATATCTGAGTATTTAAGGCGGTTCTTAAGTAACCGCCATAGATTGTGTCACTTTTACGGCGGTTCATAGTAAACTGTCGTTAAAATCAGTTGATATCCAATTTTAACGTCAGTTTTTGTGAAAACCGCCGTAAAAAGACCTTTTTAACGGCGGTTATAGCCATAACCGCCGTTAAAAGTATTTTTAAGGCGATTTTCAGTGAACCGCCTTTAATTAACAACCTTATGAAGTTGTTTCTGTAGTAGTGCTTCATCCACCGCCACTCATTTCGACTCAAGAGTGCTCGGTGAGTGAGCTATTACGCACTCTTTTAAGAATGACTGCTTCTAGGCAAACCTCCTTATTTTAAATAATTCGACAACTTACGATTGTATTTTTTTTTAAGTTTACTTGTTTTGATTGAATTTGATAGATTATGAAGCCTGGAATTTTTATTAGGAATTGACAAATTTAGTCATTCCCTATATATATATATATATATATATATATATATTAAAAAAAAAGTAAAGTTTCTAGAAAGTTAGTAAGTAGCATTGTGACATAATCATTTATACAATTTTGGAAGGACAAAATTGGAGAAGAAATAATGATCACATCATATATTAACTTGAAACAAAATACATGTATATTTTCTTGGTAACAAATAGATAAAGAAATACTGTTTTGATGAGATACCATTTCAATTAATATTTAAATTATATTCCTATAGTAATCCTACACAGTCTTATCAACTGAAGCACCTCATACGATTTTACTTTGCTACTATGGTCAAAACATAAAGTCAGTACACAATCAACCACGATATTTGTAAGTTGACTACGTTCACCGTTCAAAATGATATAACACAAGGTAAGTTATTAATTGATTGTTTGCTAAAACAAAAAAGAGAATGAAAAAAAAATCATATTGGAATTTTGAAAACAAAAATAGTTTAATCAATCATTTAAATTTTGAAATGGGATTTTATCCCAAAATTATTTAGAATAGTATGTTTATTCTTAATCAAATGTCCTATTTTTGTTATTGACTCAATAAATATTGATTACATAATGTTGTCATGGCAATATAGTTAAAATGTGTGAATCAATTTAAGTTTTCACGGTTGATATTGGTATTGATGGTTTAATTAAAAGTCACATAGGATTTTTTTTTTCTAATTATGTAGGAATTTTCTTAACATAATTAAAAAGGATACCCTACCTAATTAATAATAAAAATAATAAAATTATTTGAATATATATATATATATATATATATAATCATTTGTATGTTATTTTGGTTTTAATGTTAGTTTTTAAGAAATAAGAAAATTTACTATAAAATATGAATTTTTCTTACTTTTTTCCGAACATAAAGCAATAAATTTTCTTGCTTATAGGATACAAAGTAATATATTTTCTTACATTTTCAAACATAAAGTTAGAATTTCACTACAAAGTAATAAATTATATAATTGTACTATTAAATAAGAAATACATAACAATAATTTGTCAAGTGAGAATTTTTTTCTTCTTTTTTCTGACAATAAACAAAATAAAAATTATTTTTAATAAGTAAGAAATACATAACAACATTTGCACATCAAGCAAGAAGTTCTTGAAATCAAGTAAATAGTTTTTGTAATCAAGTAAGAAATTTTGGACATTAAGTAATTTGTGAACATATAGTAAGATATTCGGACATGTAGTAAGAAATCATAACATTTAGTAAGAAATATTTTTCAGTGGCCGGAAATGTCTTTGGACATTAAGAAATTTTTGGTTGAGCGGTTCGCAGTTGCTGATAGCTAATTCATTTATGATTAGCTCTTTGATGGTGCTTGGTAAAGGTTTCTAATCAGCTTCTGATTGCTGATTAGGCCTAAAAAACTTCATTTCGGGTGGTGTATTCATTTGGGTCTTCTAGAGAAATTTTAAGATTTGTTTCACTATAAGATTTGTATGGAATTTCTTTTATTTTTATTTATTTTACATATTTGTTGAGAGTTTATAAAAGTTTTGTGAAATCTCAGGTTTAAAGATGGGATTTGATAGTGGGATTTGGTATATATCATTAACTTAGAAGTTTAGGAAAATTCAGTCAAATTACAAATCCAAAGAGTATTTGACTTTTTAAATACCTCATGACAATTTAAAAATTCAAAATATCTCAAATGAATACCTTGAGACTTTTATGGACATTAATAATTCATTAGAAATCTCAATTAAATACCTCAAGACTTTTATAAGTTTTAAAATGTCTTAATTAAATACATCAGGATTTTAAAAATTTTAAAAATGTCTTTAAAAGTCCTAAATGAATACACCCCCTTTAAAAAAAGTTACAATTCGTAACTTTTTTGAATCAGTTTCTAATTCTTTTCTTTTATAAAATATTTTTTTTACTAACATATTATCTTATAGTTCTACATAAAAAAATATTCCTAGACATAATGAAACATTTATTTATGAAAATAATTGTTTTGGTATTATTATTTATATTTTTTATAGAAAGTCTTAATTTATTATTATAAATTTATAAAATATTATTTTCATATACTAACATATTATTTTATGGTTTTACATAAATGTTATTATTATACATAAGGATTTTTTTTATTTATCAATAATTATTTTGGTATCATTGTCTATATTTATTTCCTCTTAATTTTTAAAAATATTTTTAAGAAGTCTTTATTTATTATTCTAAATTATTATTATTATTATTATTATTATTATTATTATTATTATTATATTTTTCTTCATTTTTACGCATATTATTTTTTTATATCTTTCAATCATATCTATATTGGTAAATTAACATTCATTCATCTACTTCAATTAGCTAATTTACCAAGAAGCATTTTGTATTCAACTACCAGCTATTAGATATCAACTTTTCAAATCAGCTCAACCATGTAGACCCTAAATAAGAAATTCTTTCCGGTGATCAAGAGTTTTTTTGGACATTAAGAAATTTTTTGGTAAAAAAGAAAAAGAAAAAATTCACTGAAAAATATTTCTCGGTGACCGAAAAGACTTTCTGGTGATCAGAAAATTTTTCAGCCAGACGGGCAATGACGGCCGACGGGAGTAAGGGCGAGCACTAGCCACCCTGGTGGCCATTATATTATTATTACTACAACTATTATTGTTTATTATTTATTTATTTTTATTAGTTCATTTCATAGTAATGATATTGTGGTATATTCACATTATAATTTTGGATTATTAACAAAAAAGAGGAACTATATAACTGTCATGGCTTAAAAGTTATTTTAGAAGCCCATACAGGTCCATATTTCCATGACAATATATAATGTTGATATTGTTGAATGAAAAACACAATTAGTGTGCCTTCATCAACAAGTAACCAATGGAGGACAATTTAGGTATTTGTTATCTTTATGTATTAAGGAGACTTTGATTAATAAGAGAACTCTAATCTCTACCGTCTCCATCGACTATTCTTCTTTTCTACTTTTCCTTTTACACGTTATCAGCTCAAAACTCTAACCTATTAGACTGATCGGCAAATAAGCCTCCATAACCAAAGCAACAATTATACAATTTTTGTACGTAAAAAATCTAACTGCGCTGTAAGTTTGAAAAATTATTTTCTAACGTTTCAGCCATTGGATCGCATTAAAATTTTTACAGAATCTTAAAGACCTGTTGAATTACATTATGAATTGTGGAGAATCAATTCGAAGATATATGGAAATATATATAAATTTTCAAACAAAGTAGATTTTGTTTTCAAAATTTTCTGTGCAGCGTTTTAAAAAATATGATTTTGCAAGTTTTAACCGTTGGATCAAGCCAAAATTTGAATATATTATTCCACCTTATAGAAGTCCAGTATGAACGGTGGAGATTTGCATATCATGTCCTAAGAATTCTATAAACAATTTTGAACAGATCTGACTTTGTTTTCTAAAAATGTCTGCCCAGTTTCTTTTAAAATTTAGATTACACACAATCGGACCATTGGATGAAACTGAATTTTGGATATAATATTCAAAACACATAGAGGTTAAATCTGTACAGTGAAGATCGGGATTGACGGTCTATGTCAAACATATCACGGATAAACCTATTGCAAAAATAAAACTAAGAAAGAATCATGCTTTCCTCCAAGGTAACTCGAATTACCCTATTATTTATTAAATGCAACTAATAAATATTTGTTTATATGAATATATATGGTATGGTATGGTATGCATTATTGTGCATTCTTATACAAAGCATGTATATGTATGTTACCTATCATTATATCCATGTGATGTTATGTACAATATTGACAAATATGAAATTTGTAATACTCGTAGAGTATATAATATATTATTACTTATGCTTTTTGATGATTTCTTATTTATAAATCGTAAATAAATTTATTTATATGATTAGATGGGAGTTGATCATGATGTTGCCAATATGTTTAGTTAATCATGAATTTTGATGAATTGATAGATTCACGTATGTTGGTAGTTCTCAATGAATTGATAGATTCAAGCATGTTGGTAATTCTCTTCAAGTTGATTTTATAAGCTACTTTCAATGTATGCATTATTGATTGTACATTTGCATATTTTCATGATAATGAAACTTCGTGAACGATAAAGAATTGTATGAATAAGTCTTGTGATAAAGTATATTCACAAGAAAGATTATGACATATATTCTTCAAATTCATTATCTAAAGAAATTGATTGAACTAACTCAATCTAAATACAAAATAATATGCTCAAAAGAAATCGAGTACTACTATCAGTCGTTTGATGTGGAAACTAGTGTAACTATAATTTCACAATAATATCATACACCAACCCCCAACTCACAAAAAATCGTGAAACTAAGTTAAAGTCAATTCTCTAATGAACTTGAGACTTCATATTAACCCCAAATCTTATAATGGAAGTATATTTAGTTACGGAATTTCAATAAATTTCGGGATGTGCTCTAAATGAATATTTTGGCAATATTATAAAATAATACTTCCAAGCCTAAGAATTTAGTAAAAAGAAATTTGTTTGCTTGCTAAAAAGGATCGATGATTTTGATATGTTGCGACTAAAAACATGTCTTACCAAATGTGAAAAAGAAAGTCATTTTAAATGACAATAAGTAATTGAGAGATACGATCTCACGCTAATTTTTTTCACTTGAGCAAATATACTGATGCACTTGTATAATATTAATTATGATAGTAAATCATTAAGAGACATGACATTATTTTTCACAATACCAATGTTAGACCTCCAGATAAAGAAATTTCTTGAGGCTAACTAGGATCGAAATGAATAGTGGAAATAACCTCAGAGTAAAGGGGAATAGACATGTTGGTCTTAAAACTTATTTTGAGTTAGATTTATGTGATGTGGCCTGATTTAAATTAATTATTATTTTTGGCTTATCGGTAAATTTTGCATTTCATTTTGAAGCATTGCATATAATTGAGTTTATTTACCACATATTCACATAAAAGTTTCAGGAGTAAACTATTAGATATAATGTAACATATATAGCAAATAATGTAAAATATTAGAATAAAATGTATTTCGTTCAGATATCTTTGAAGGATGTGAGAATTTGTCGAGTAATAGACAATTATTCACTGAATTGATGTTTATATGTGAAAAAGTCTTGATGCCTAGTGGCGCATTGATTAAAGTCATAAAAGCTCAGTATGAACCAAGAGCGAAACGAACCTTGTTAAGTTTGATGATATTCTTATTGATGATTATCATTAAAAAAATACATTATAAGAGTGGAACTATACCTTTAATTTATGTAGAAGAAAGCATGTTTTAGAGTCAATCTAGTAATTTTACTTTAACACTTTTTGATTATTGAATCATAAGATATGACCAACAAAGAACTTTTGAATAATGACACATTCAAGTTTTGATACGACTGGCGTGAATTCTTTGGTCGTTGTGATATGATGGTCCATATTATAAGAAACTAACATGGACATCTTTTATTTTAAGTGAAACACAAAATGAGATAGAAATTTGATGCACAGTATTGTGTCGAACTAATGTTGTTCAATTACTGCTAGTGCATTCTAAAGTATTAGGAGCACTACATACATTCATATCTCAAAGATACATCACTCATTTTTTCAAAAACTTGTTCATTAGCAAAGTTGTATGATTGAGACCTGCATATGCTAAAGATACAAAGTATAATAATTCATTCTTATAATTGATAATTGGCGATACATGTGGACATAACCATTCAAAATGCGAATCTTTCAAGTATTTTATAGTTTTGGTTGATGTTTCGGCATGTATTGTCCATAAAAATATTGCATTTGCGAAAATCCTAGCACATTTAGTATGATTGATGACTCACCACCCTTATAAAGCACCCGAACTCATAATGTTAAAGAGTTTACATCAAAAGTATTTGATGTCTATTGCATTTTAATCAAGATCTATGTAATGCATCTTGTACTCTAATGTGCATATACAATAAGGTCTCAACGAAGACACTGTCGAAAAGAATATTGATGGTGACTAAGATAATATTTATGTGCACTCATATATTTGTCTCTGCACAGGGTTATGCAATATTGCACGCAACTCTTACTTATTTATTTATGAGCCTCTGCTAACCAAGTATTTTGCGTACCAATTGGTAACTGGATATAAGCCTGATAATTCATATCTACGCATATTTGATTACGCAGTATATGTGCCTATTGCACCCCCACAGTGCATTCATATGGGTTTCTAAAGACGGTTAAGTATTTATGTTGGATATGAATCTCCAACAGTCATCCGCTGTTTGAAACATTTGACGTACGATCTCTTTATCGCTAAATCTTTAGATTTGTCACTTTAATGAGACAGTCTTCCCGTCGTTAGGGGGAGATAAGAAAAAGCATTTTCTAATGGAACGATAGGAATAGTTTCATACTATGTATCATTATGATCCCCTCATTTCACAATGTAACATGAAAGTAAAGTAAAGTGAACAATTGATTTTCTAAGTATAGAAGACTCAATTTCTAAAGTGACGGGATCATATATATATCAGCTACAAATGTGTCTGCTAGGTTAAAAGTCCCCATAAAGGGCACAATGGCACCGCTTAAGACATTGCAACCATACTTAGTAGAGGTATGACTGAGGTTGTGACTCCCAAAAGGAACAGGGGGAGGTCACTTGGTTCGATCAATACTCGCCCAAGAAACAAGAGGGCATGTATGACACAACTTCAATTGATCATCAATGAAGATAATTCCTCTCATGAGATTATCTCTGGTATACATATGTCCATGAATCATTACTGGAGGACGCTCCGATGTTTAATATGATTCCAGAGAATAAAGAAATCTCAATGTACTATTAGAGTTTATATGAGTTGATGGAAAGATTTTCCACACACATTAATGATGTATATACCGGTGCTCAAGGAATCGTAGAGCACGATGGCATCGAACCACGCTCTATTGAAATGTCAATAAAGAGCAAATTGGCCTAAATGTAAAGAATCAATCCAGGTAGAACTAAATTCACTGACAAGAAGACAGATATTTAGTTTGGTAGTGCTAACCTCACCAAGTGTAAAGCCTGCAGGACATAAACAAAGTTTTGTCAGAAAGCGTAGCGAGAAAATAAAGCCATGAGACGCAAATCTATACTTGAAGCACAAGGTTTCTCACAACGCCTTGGGGTTGAATATGAGGATATTTACTCTCCCATGATAGATGTTATATTTCCAAAGAACTGAGAATGCAGCTTATACCTGTAGTTACATCATATGTCCATGAGGATCGTGATTTAGAGATATATAAATGAAAGTGCTTGCTGGCCTTTCATTACCAAGGCAAGTGACTCTAAGCCACGGAGTGCATTTGCAATTAAATTAAAACACTCACTTTATGGACTGAAATAATCCAGACGGATGTGGTATAACCGTCTAAGTGACTACTTGATTAGGAAAAGATAATCTATGCCTTTGCATATTTATAAAGAAAATAAGTTTCAAATTTGCGATTATAGTTGTATATGTCGATAATATGAACATAATATTCACTCTTAATAAAATAAAAGATATCGCCAGTTATTTGAAATTTTAATTTGAGATAATAAATTATGGGAAAACTCGGTCATGTTAAGGTTTTAAACTAAAACCGAGTTTGTGGAATACTAATTCTACAGTTTGTATATATCCAAAAGATGAGCAGGCGATTCAATATGGATAAGTGCAATATGCTAGCACTCTTATGATTGATCAAAGTGAAGATATAAGGAAAGATCAATTTCGTCAGTGGAATGACAAACTGGTGGGAGCTGATATTCCCTTCTTATGTACAACATGCGCATTATTGTACCATTACTAATACACTTGACCAAATATTAATTTTTCAAAATTATTATCTTGATGTAACTCAAGAAAGCGCAATGTCACTGGGATGGAATCAAAATGTACTTTGATACCTAAAAGAAACCATTGACGTGAGTTTATTTTTCCCATTCATAAATATAATTGGGACTGCAGATGGTCTTGTAACCTCTAAAGAAAATGTTGAGTTTACTTCCTACTGTGAAACACCAAATAGTATCATTGATGTTGGTTACCCATTTGATCCATGGAAAGAGATCATTATCATACATGTCGTAGTTTATGAGTATTTAATAATCACACATATCTTTGAGAATAGTGGCTTGAATCCTACCACTTAAAAATTCACTTGTAGATATGAAGATATGCAAACTAAAACGAACAAATGAAAGTAGGCTACATGAAAGGTGATAATATGAACCATATCACCACAATTCTTATACAACCAGCAATTATGAACTTTCTCAAGAGTTAAGTAAATTGAGGAAGTGGAGATTTTCAAAGTTCTCTTAATAGATGTATATATCAAATAGAGGTGTAGACTTTAGGGGAAGTTTCAACATAGGTGTGTTTTACTCTTTTTTCTTTGACCAAGTTTTGTTTTTCCCATCGGGTTTTGTTACTTGTCAAGGTTTTAACAAGGCGACAATGAAACACCATTTCACCTTTTGACTTGGCACAAGGGGGAGTGTTGAAGGAAAAATACAATTAGTGTGCCTTCGTCAATAAGTAACTGATGAAGGACAATTTAGGTGTTTGTTATCTTTATGTATTATGGAAGCATGTACTTGATACTCTATATAAATGGAGTCTTTGATGAATAAGCCTAGTTTCTACCGTCTCCTTTGTGTCTTCTTCTTTTCTGTTTTTCCTTTTACAGATATATCATTTTAGCAAACAACCAGTCGTCTTATTTTGCATTAATAACTTACCTTGTGCTATATCATTTTGAACGGTGAATGTAATCAACTTAAGAATATCGTGGTTGATCGATCGTGTACTAATTTTATGTTTTGACCATAGTAGCAAAGTAAAACCATACGAGTTGCTTCAGTTGATAAGACTGTGTAGGATTATTATAGGAATATGATTTAAATATTAATTGAAACAAGAAAATATTCCTGTATTTTGTTTCAAGTTAATGTGTGATTAGTATTGTGCCCGTGCGTTGCAGGATAATTTTGTATTTTATTTTATCTCAAATAAATATAATTGGGTTTGGATATATGGAAATATTTAAATAAATTGTTGTATATATATACTTATGTTATTTTATATATGTATAATCTAATTATTATTCAAAAACTGAATAGTATTGAAAATAGTATAACGTGGTTTATAAAAGAAATGTTATTAGACGAAAAGTACTTTATAAATTATGAAAAATTTCCTTGTACACAATATTTATAGTTTTGTTACTACGTTTATTCTCATCATCGACGATCAATATTATTATACCCTGGCAACTGATCACTCTTGATATAGCAGCGTACAACTAACCATGACTGAAAACTGACTTATTTAGGAAAATCCTAACGTGAGAGAGAGATTGTCCTTGGCTTTTGTTGATCATCGTGGTGCATGACACGATCATAGGAAATTATTGTCATTGGAACTTGAAAGACAACCTCGCATCAGATGGTGTGATAGTCAGTTTAGGGATCAACATTAGTTCGCCTGCATTACTTCCTTGAATAATCTTAGCTTGTACAACATAATCGCCAAGTATTGTAATAACCAGTATGGTACCATTACACAACACAATAAAATGATTGATATTTCTCAACACCAGAGTAGAGTTCTAATTTTTAATTTTAGATCATGGTTCGCCAATCCAGAACATTTGATGGTGATTATAAACTCTAGTGAATGGATGTCCTGCAATATGTTAATATTTGAATCGGATTTGCATGCACTACCAATGCTAAGATATACTTTACATTATCAATCATTATCTGACATCATATATTCATTAATCAAATCGACGACATTAAGTGTTAGGGTAAGAATAGTATGACCCTCTAAATAAGCGAAGCATTTAGTAGTTTTTTCAAATTGTGGATATGTGATCGCCACAATTGATACAATATGGTCACCATCATCTTTCAATAATAGATTATCTGGGGTTTCAATTTGAACGATGCCATCATTTATTCCTCCAACTGTTCCATATCCTATATTATTTATCCAGCTGGCAATTTTTTCTTAATTTGACACAATCGGAATCTGAATTAAGATTTTTTGGCCTAATATTCTTGCTCAACCACAAAACCATGCAATGAGTTCATAAATGCAAAGAATTGACCATTGTTTGAACTATGTCTGGTCAAGTGCCTTTTGGAATAACCAACAAATCTTGGAAAAAGATATCCACCAAGAACTATTATTTTGACACCATATAAAAGTAATATGTTAGAATTATTTTATGATCCCATCACATCTTTCAATATTTTATCTAGAGTTTCAAAACAATGTTTATGCATCATCAGATTTTCGTCCCAAATAATGAGCTGCACACGCACCATTAATTCTGCAAGTGGAGTTCCAGTAAAGATCAATCATGATGAATTTTGGTGTAGATTAAAATGAATCTTTAATTTAGAATGCCCAATTCTTCTTTCGGAAGAAGAAGAAGAGAATTTATGCTGATAAATGTTACATTCAAAATAATTCCACCATTAGATCTAATGGTCGCGGAAAGTGTCCTCCAAATAAGTATTTTACCAATCCTCCGTATTCATAGACGAAAAACATACCACCATTGGTCAAATGTAATGAACCCATTACATTATCATAAACGTGATGCTGATCAATATTAAAATTATCAACTAATTTACTATGTTCTTTAATGAGTGCCTCGCGATAATACTTCAATTTTTCAGCAATAAATCTACTGCGATACATACTGGAATCGACGACCTTTAGAATTAGCGTGGGAGAAAAATCCTATAAACTCTTTTTCATACTCTACAAAAAATTGTCAACTTCAAGTAAAGAAAAGTTTTGAATTTCAGTATCACTCATTTGTAAATCTGCAAAAAGAAAAGGTGCATTAAAAATGAAACTAAAAATATTAATAATAAATATAGAATAGAGTTGATAGTTTATAGAGGATAAAAAAATATCAATAATTGTTACCTTTGGGATTTCTCAACTTTCATTAATTGTACGAAATGTCATATAACAAATCTTTCCAGATTTTCTCCCACACTTTTTTTGGGACATGCTCAAGATTTTGATGCGTTCTCACGTAATGTGATGATCCCAAATTACTTGCTTCTCATGATATACCATCAATGTATATTCTCTATCATCTAACAACAACCCCAGATATTAGCATTGTGAAGCCCCGTCTATTTACCTTTATAAATTATTTAAATAAATTTGATTATTCTTTATATCACTATTTTATTTCATTTCAATCGAAATGTTTTATTACAATAATATTTTATTGGAATGTATATTGGGTATTATGATATTTTTATTTCTATTCATTTTATTTTATAGCGAAAACAAATATACATACTATATTGTTTTGCATTTTATTTTAACTAATTGTGTTAAATCGGGGCTAAATTCTTCAAACTCATATTGATTATTATGCTCAACATTATACCAACTCTAAAGCCCAAATAAAATGGCCCAAATATCCGAGCCCAAGTTTGGAACTACATTGCTTTCCTTCTGGGTGTTTGCCAGTTTCCACGGGATAAGGCCAAGACTTCTGCAATCATTCTTTCAATTTTCCCAACACCGCAGGACAGCAGACTTCGTCGGAAACCTGACGAGAATCCAACCGCCGGATCATAACAAAATTTTGATTCGAACTTTTTGTACCTACTTTATTAAATTTGTCAATTTTAAAAAGCTCGCTCGCAAGAGTACGAGTTCGCATGTAGGTTGGTAAGTTGAACCGAGTCGATCTCTCGAGGAAGACTAGATTCGGAAGTTCATTTTGTGTTTGATTTAACGAATAAGAAAATAATAAAAATAAATAATCTAACACGCGAACAGGGGGGGGGGGAGGGGGGGGTGTTTGAGAGTTTTAAAAACTAAAATTAATTAAACTAAGAGTAATAAATTAAATCTAGAAAATTATTTAAGCTATGAACTAATTAATTCAAATCTAAGATTATTAAAATTAAGAATTAATTATCTAAATCCTAAGATTAATTTATCTAAGAGCAATTAGATCTAGAAATTATTTATTCTAAAAGAAAATTAATTAAGATATTTTAAAACGATTTAAGAAAACTTGGGTTTTAGAGCTTCGATTCGTCTCCACGATCGCTTGGGAAGATCCAATTGATGGTTCACAACGAATCTAGGCTCTAGACCCATTAGATCTAGATAAAAGTCATAATCAAAATAAACACTCCAAAGTCACACAATCACAAGAAAGATTCGTCATGGAAAGAATAATTATTATTTAAACTAATTAAGATCATGTAACTAAATTAAAAGCGAAAGAAATAATTACTTACTAATTAAACTAAGAAGATCCGCAGCGTTTTGGTGTAGAAATTCATGAACTAATATTAATCTAAACTATCTAGAAGCTAATCTAAAACTAAGAATCTGAAACTAAGAAATATGGAGAGTAACTAAGAAAACAACTCGGCACTCGTCGGGGTTGTCAATCCCTAAAAGGCCTTAAAAACCCCAGGAAAAGTACAAGGTAGGAAAAGTGACCTAAACTATGCTAAAGTATGCTCGAAATCCAAATTATGGGGGTATTTATAATTGTGGGATGATTTGGGCCGAAATAGGGCTTTTATGTCGGTTCTGGGCCCTTTTCACGTAAGTGTTAACGATAAGGTAGCGGTAGTAACCGTTATAGAAAGATACTGTCGCGCCTCTGTCCTTCAAGGATACTATAATGGTTCCAGCATAATAACCGTTATAGAAAGTCTGTCATCTTCAAATTCTTGCTACTTTTTCACCGGAAAGCTCGATCTTTGACTCTCGATCATCATACTTCATCTTTTACGTGATGAACTCTTCCGGGTTCTTAGCTATAAAGTGAAAAATCATAAATAATCACTTATTTGCATCAATCTAGATCAAAAAGCGGTAAAATGAGTTGGAGATACAAATATACGAAATTAAGCTTAAAATACCCAACTTATACCGAAAACATTAATAAAAATGAACTAAAATACTAAGAAAAATCAGTACAAATATGCGTTAATCAACTACCCCACGCTTTATTTGTTTGTTCATCCTCGAACAGACGTTAACTTCAAAGTAAGCAATGAGTCGTGCTATGCTACATACATAATTTTGAAAGTATAGATACATGTCGAGCAACTTCAAACACTCTATCCTTATTAATTTATCGCTCCAAAAACAAATTCATGCATCCTCTCAAAAGGGAAATATATAGGGTGTACGCTCAAAGCACTCAAGCATTGCTGCATGGGACGTGTATACACTAAAATCATTCAAATACATGCACAATAAATAAGAACCGAAAATCAATCTCTTTTCAATCGCAAATTAAGTGTGCTGTCAAAACTAAGAATCGGAAAAGGTCTTTTCGGGTTGTAATGTAAGGCTTTTTGGACGGGTATGGAATATCTAAGTCGTGTGGCTAACTCACGATCTAACGTGATCAATAACTCACCAAACTATTCTAATCACGAAGCAAACGCTTCACCTCGTTCAAAAAAAAAAATACCTCACTAAACACTCATTGCGTAGCCTTTAAATTTAGGCTATTTCTCAACTCGAAACTTCTAAAACCGACTTTAAGCTCAAACCACTTAAAATAATATTGAAGCTTATAGTACGCTTCTTCTTTCAAACACAACTCTTGCCTTTTAAACATTAGATTTCATGAAATAAACAATAAACTCAAACCTTAATTAAAGCGCATAGGCAATTAATCAACACTATCCACCATCCCTTTTTTTTATTTTTTTTTATTTTCTCTTTCCCCCCTTTTTTATCTTTTTATGGGGTATTCTTTTTTCTTCTTTTTTTTCGGATGGTGGCCCTTAATTACAAAAAAATAAAAATCATAAATTCCTAATAAAATTTCCAAAACACTTACAACCAATAAAAATAAAGAACTCCTACCCCACGCTTTTAATGGGTTAGTAGGGGTCTCAAAAACACTCATGGTTAAAGGAAATGGATTATTTGGCTATGATTGGCTCATTCGGAATTTATATTGGCTAAAAATATATGTATATGGCCGGAATAGGGTTTTATATGTGCCTTAACCTCATTTTCAAAGTCAACTACACACAGCGGTATCAAATAGATCTCAAAACAGAAACTTATTCAAGCACATGCAATGATGATAATCACTCAGGCTACTCACAGGCTTTTTGCATGAAAACGTTTTGAATTGACGCTGTTTTTAAGGTTTTGCGAAATCAATTGCGTCCAAGTACCATTTTACAATATATAAATAATAATATTTGAAAAATTTTATGCACTTATGCACGCTCAAAAGACAAGAACATTAAATCATACCTAATTAGTTTCGACAAGCAAGCCATACAAACACAATATCGCGCGCGAATAGTAATCAATCACGTAAGAATTTTAAAAATTGCACATCTTTTTAAGAATATAATATAAATTACGCTCAACCATCCCCCCCCCCCCCCCTCTAAAAACTCGGCAATCTCCTGATTGCCATAAAATAAAGAAAAGAAAAACAAATGAGGAAAGTAGTAAGGGAACGTCCCTGAAAAATAGTCGACCGGCTCCAAAAAGTTATGCGCAATCAACACTCGTCTCAAATCACGTGATTGGAAATGACTTGATTAACCATTATTGGCGAATTTCCCAACTTTTCTGCACACCAACACCGCATAAAAAGTACCTAAGCATAGACACAACTAATAAAATAAAAGAAATAAAAATAAAAATAAAATCTAAGGAAAGAAATCAAACACTTGGTTTGCCTCCCAAGAAGCGCTTGTTTAACGTCGAAAGCTCGACGCCTTCTACGGACGATGCTATCCCAGATCCAAAAACAAATGACGATCGTGCCACGCCTTAGTGTTCTCTAAGAGTAGGAATGGGCGATTAAAATCATCAAGGCGAGCATGGTAAGCAAGTCGTAGAGCAAGAATATTAACTCGCTTCGGGGGTCTAAAAAGCGAATAATCTATCACCATGAACATATCAATAACTAATTCGGGCACATGGTGATCCTCGACCTTTGGAAAAACTAGGAAATCCGTTGAACAAACGGAAAATCCCTCAGACATCACGAACTCCTTTACTTCATTGATATCCCCCTCAATAATTTGAAAAATATTTAAATCTATATTCGGGCATAGGGGAGGGGGATTGGAATATTTCTCAACTAACACGTCCATCTCCTCCATCTCAATATCGACCAAAGCATCGGGTGGCATAGTATGAGGCTCAATAATCTCATCTCCTTCCAATAATTCGTCCACCGCTTCAAAATTAAGATTCCACAACGGCTTGGGTGGAACGAATTGGGGTTCAATAACCTCACCCTTTTCTAACTTGGGCCCCGCAACACCTCCATTCTCATCGAGCATGAGTAGGCTCGAATCTTCAGCATCGTGTGGGTTCTCCAATGGCAACACCTCCTCGTTTTCGTCCATGAAATCATTAAAAAGCGCAAGAGGGGTGATTTTCACCGTATCCCCAATTTCATCCTCCGCATGCATCTCTTTCAAGTTCGGCTCCATCTCATCAAAAATTGGCATCTCTGGTTGACTTGGAGGTTCGTTCATAGCGTCTGACCTTTTTGCTAAAGAAGACATTATTTGATCAAACATTGTCTCGAAATTCTCCAGAGTCTTAGATAGGTCTTGCTTCCACGCCTTTAACTCCTCGTCCGAATCATCTGGAATAGGTGGGGTGTATTCTCCATAGCTCAGGTATGAAGGAATTGAGTCGGGGGAGGCATAACCCGTATAATTTTGGATGGCGATATCATGATCTTGTGGCTTATCGTCAAATGGTACTATGCATGTATTCGCCAAATGCCCTCGGCCTCCACAACGATCACATACTACATTAGGTGCGTAGAACTGCCACATGAATTTATCGTATACTTCATCCCACGTTCGCAAAGAATCGGGCTCTGCATAATTTAACCATTTTTTTGCTCGATCCTTTAGTGTGAAAGGAAAAAGTCGCATCCTTACTTGATCTCTAATAAGCCCGAGAAGAGGGGAATTATGGGTGATGTCTTCGTACTTTTGGATGAATTTTAGCGGATCCTCGCTCCGAAACCCATGAAAATCCGGGAGGTACTTTTGGTCGTACTCGCCAGGATAGTAATTTCGCATTGCAGTGCTCAATGGAATGGCCGGTCGAAAACCACGCCAATCGGACGTTATACCGTATTCAGACAATCTCTTTTTTTTTTTAATTTTTAAAGTTTAAATTTTTTTTATTTTTTTTTAAATTCGAAAAATAACAAATTTTAAATTAAAAATAAAATTTAAGATTTTTTTTTTTTGAATTTCGAGAAATATTTTAAATTAAAAATAATAATTTCGAAATATTTTTTTATTTTTAAGAAAAAATTTATTATTATTTTTTTTTTTATTTAAGAAAAACGGTTCGATAAACTTGAGTTTGTTTGTCGACGTTCCTTGCAAACACAACACTCAAGCGCACAAGATTAAACGCACCGGTGGAAAATAAAAACGAAATAAAACGAAGAAACACAAATAATCACAAAAGATAACGAAACGAAATTAAAAAAACACAAATAGGGATACGAAGAACAAACACAAAATTCACAACCTTTAGTTTTCCCCGGCAACGGCGCCAAAATTTTGATTCAAGTTTTTTGTACCTACTTTATTAAATTTGTCAATTTTAAAAAACTCGCTCGCAAGAGTACGAGTTCGCATGTAGGTTGGTAAGTTGAACCGAGTCGATCTCTTGAGGAAGACTAGATTCGGAAGTTCGTTTTGTGTTTGAWTTAACGAATAAGAAAATAATAAAAATAAATAATCTAACATGCGAACAGGGGGGTTAGGGTTGAGAGTTTTAAAAACTAATATTAATTAAACTAAGAGCAATAAATTAAATCTAGAAATTATTTACGCTATGAACTAATTAATTTAAATCTAAGATTATTTAAATTAATAATTAGTTATCTAAGTCCTAAGATTAATTTATCTAAGAGCAATTGGATCTAGAAATTATTTAATCTAAAAGAAAATTAATTAAAAGATTTTAAAACGATTTAAGAAAACTTGGGTTCTAGAGATTCGATTCGTCTCCACGATCGCTTGGGAACACCCAATTGATGGTTCACAACGAATCTAGGCTATAGACCCATTAGATCTAGCTAAAAATCATAATCAAAATAAACATCCCAAACTCAACACAATCACAAGAAAGATTTTTCATGGAAAGAATAATTATTATTTAAACTAATTAAAATTATGTAATTAAATTAAAAGCGAAAGAAATAATTACTTACTAATTAAACTAACAGATCCGCAGCGTTTTGGTGTAGAAATTCACGAACTAATATTAATCTAAACTATCTTGAAGCTAATCTAAAACTAAGAATCTGAAACTAATATTTGTACTAAGAAAAATCAGTACAAATATGCGTTAATCACGTTGCTTTCCTTCTGGGTGTTTGCCAGTTTCCACGGGATAAGGCCAAGACTTCTGCAATCATTCTTTCAATTTTCCCAACACCGCAGGACCGCAGATTTCGTCGGAAACCTGAAGAAAATCCAACCGTCGGATCATAACAAAATTCGCACCTTAGACAGACCTTTTCATGAGGTTTCCAATGTCATATCCTGATTGACGATTAGAGCTCTGTATCATCAGAAAAATGCCGGTGAAATTCTTGTGTGCTGTCACGATTCGGCTGGCGCCGTCGAACTTTGGCGGCCAATTTCCGGTGAACGGCAGCATCTATCGGTTTACCCCTCTTCTCACGGTTGGGACCACCACGTTGGAGTGATTGGAGGACTCTACATGGGCTTTTATTCGAAAGGTCTTTCATGTACTAGATCAAAAATCTCATAAAGCCGTCGTAGCAATATGGTTGATTTTGAAAAGAGCCTCAATGAAGGTGAGTAAAACTTTCTTAACTAGGGAGTTTGAATATTTTCAAATTATAATACGTTACTTATGCTTATCTGTGAGTAAAACTTTCTTAACTAAGGAGTTTGAATATTTTCAAATCATAATGTGTTGTTTGTGCGTATTTGTGAGTAAAATATTTTTAACTGGAAAGTTTGAGATTTTCCAAATCATGAAGCACTTGTTACTTGAACATATTTTTCTGCTTGTATAAGCCTTTTGAGAAATAGTATTTTGAGGGAAAATATGGAAGTGTGCATTGACCTTGTGCTTGTACTTAATCATAAGTCCAATTATATGATTTTATATCAAAGGTTATTGATAACATTTGAACTCGACTGTTGTTATCTATTGTTACTGTCAACTGTTATTATCTGTCAACTGTTACTGTCTGTCAGGCATGAGTAGTTTGGGAAATCAATCGAGCAGGTTGCATGTGGTTCTTGCTTGACTACTCGTGGTACCTATTTCCTGTTTTTCCTGGTCGAGTCGAAGACGGCGGTAGGATTTAGGTCATAGATTGGGTATTCGGAATATGACGTACCCTGGATTTGAATCCCATAGCTAAAGGGACGTCAAGCCTACTGGGAGGGATAAGGTGATTGTGGCTTCGGCCTATTGGAGTGTCACCTTTCATGGTGAGTAGAAACGCGTGGGGCGATGTTTGATCGACATCGATTCTACATTTATGTGAGTTAATCTGGCTTGGAAACTAAGAGTTATGCGTGGGAGCCACCTCTAAAATCCTTCGAAAGCTAAGTGCTACGCGCGGGAGCCAACTCTAGAGTTCCGTACCCGAACACTCACTAATCGGACTGACTGTTTTATAACGAGACAGATTTTCCTGTCTGTTCAACTGTTAACCGTTTTAATTGATTTTTCGGAAATAAGTTAGTATTATTTGTGTATTTTAAATACGATAATTGGTTAAATTTTTGAAAAACCTATTGTTTAATCATTCTATAATATTTTAATTTTGATTAAAATACTGAAGTCAAATATTGATTGAATTATGTGTTTATTGTTGTCTAAAGTTTTGTTACACGCATGAAAATAGTTTTTCACACCAAGTGCTTTGATTATTTTATAAAAATTATTTTCTAAATTTTTGTCAATTTTATATTTTAAAATAAAATTTTTACTTTCATTTGCTTTCCCTCACCGAGCTCTTTTAGCTCACGCTCTCTTTTGTTTTAAAACCAAACTCTCCAGATATCGACGTTATGAGAGTGACCCTGATCTTGATCCTTCCGGTGAAGAGTGGCTCATTGGCTAGGGTTACCTCTTATCAGTTTGTTTGGTTTTTGTTTGTATAAAGTTTAGTTGTATTGAGTCTACAAATACAATAACTTTTAACGAACAGAAGGTGAACGAGAGTTTATTTATTTATTTATTCATTTTATTTACTATTAAGGCAGTATTTAATTTGGGGCGTTACATTGGTATCCTCAATTTATATTTAGAAGAGACTGAGTATGATAGTTATCACCTGATTCTAGTTGAATATAGTAAGTTTGTGCTAATAAGAACAAATCTGGTTACCTAGTTTGTCCATTATTTTGTTGTTGAGTTCCATAGAAAACTTTGAGAAAACTCAATATAACTCAAACTTCGTGCTCGCCAATATTTTTATTCACCTTGGACCAACCAAAACAGATGCCACGATGTGTTTATTTGTATTTCATTAACGCGTCTAACTAATCATTATCATTATACAATACATCATGCTTTCTTGCATGATGAAAACTCAAACGCATGACAAATAGAGTTTTATACTGGATTTTATAACCTAATACTCTCCACACTGCTTTTGCATCCACATCTTTGTTCTGATAAAACATTGCAGTGATCTTATCGTTACTTTTGTTGACATATTAGAACAAATACATTATATGGATTGGTTACACTATTCAACATTCAAATGATCTCCATACTTCACCAATAGATAAAGATTATATACAATGACCCACTGATTATCTAGATGAGCACCATTTTTTGTAACAGTTCTTATAGTATCAACAACTAATGGAGAAAGCTCATCTACTTCTCTAAGATTGTGCGTCATTCTATTCTTGCCTCTTCTCCTAAGTAGTCATAATTTCACTTCAAAAACACCAACCTCTTCAAACATTTGTATGGTCATTCTAAGCGACCTAACCAAATATTTTTTACTATCCAACATGAATGATAGGTCTGGTGCAACTTCGGTATGAAGAAAAAAATTTCATTTCTACCACTGCAATGTGAGTATAATAGTATACGTATACTCAATAAAATATAATTATTCCAACGAGGTTGAAGTGAATGGTATGTAAAACGTAAATGCATACCTAACAAAATTAATTCGATTTTGAATTTCGAAGAAAATAAGTATGACATTAATGCTTTCAAGATTACCGTATTTAGCAATATTTGTTTTAAAGACACCCTTTCCCTTCTTGGTTTCAAATTAGTTGGTCTTTTTTAAATCTATTATAGTTGATACTACATGTTCATTCCACTCAATGTTGGGTATGCATTTTTTTGCGCGGTTTCTGAGATAAAATACATTATTTTATGAGCATAAAAAAGTATTGAATCAAAATAATATTTTATGAGCATTTTTTTATTTTTGCTACAGATGGAATGAATCCGTATGGTAATTTGAGTAGTCAACATAGTTCATGGCCCGTTTTGCTGGTTATTTACAATCTACCTTCATGGTTGTGTAATTTTGAAATTTTATCTTGCTTTCTATGATGATATCGGGACCAAAACAGCCCGGAAATGACATAGATGTTTATCTACAACCCTTGGTTGAGGACTTGAGAAAGTTGTGGGAGGAGGGTGTTTACATATTTGATGGGTACCGAAGGCAGACATTCAAGTTGCGTGCTCTCTTATTTTGTACCATTAATGATTTTCCAGCATATGGAAACTTGAGCGGGTATAGTAACAAGGGCCATCTCGCATGTCCTATATGTGCAGACGAAACGAGCTATCTACAGCTCAAACATGGGGAAAAGACTGTGTACACTCGTTCTAGGCGGTGGCTCCGACGTGATCACCCATATCGTAGATTGAAAAAAGCTGTTGAGGATTTTATTTTTGGGAATAATTCCTTATTTAGTTGTTTGCCTTTCTTGGGCCCAAAATATATTAAGGAACTAGAATTAGGACTCTAGATTTGTTTCCTAAATTGTGTCTAAGATTTTATTTAGTTTCCTAGATTATGTTTAGGACTTGTTTAACTTGTTTACCAAGTTTAGGACTCTAGGACTCTTGTCTATTTAAGACAAGACAAAGCCAAGAGAAGAGGACACCTTCGATAATATTGACACACGGTTTTTTGATAAGGACGCAGCAAGAGCAAGATGACGCAATCAAAGATGAACACGAGCAAGTGAAAGACTTGTGGCAACGATCCAAATCAAAGAGATCTTCAAAGTTGCGTAACCAACAGAGAAGATCATCACAAGCTTTGCCACAAGACTTGAAGCCACGATTTTAATCACGGGATCTTTGGAGTTGCGTAACCAACAAAGAAGATCATCATCCTTCAAGGCGACAAGTATTTTAGTATCATAGTTTTTTGATACCGTAGTTTTCATATATTACTTCGAATCTTTTGTATTGATCGTGAACAAGATAAGTAATATAGTTTTCGGGTTTGTACACCCAAGTTTACAAGTATCTTTTACTTGTGAACTGATTTTAAATTGCTGTGTTCGATTTTTAATATTTATTCCGCTACATGTTTTTAAACTCTGTGTGATGTTGGTTTCGATGTTGTTAACATCGTTCTCAACATCTGTTTTCTAAAACTGCTGTTTATTATTCTGAAATTGTTTGATGTTGATTTCGGTGTTGGTTAACATTGAAAACAACATCGTCTACTGATACTTATTTTCAAAACCATAGACCTTCAAATTCAACAAAAGCTTTTGATGGAACTGTCAAGGAAGGATCTGGGCCAACACCACTAACTGGTAAGCAGGTATATGATCGGGTGAAGGACATTAATACGATCTTCAGAAAGACCCAAAAGAGGGCTAGTGAGAAAATAAATTGGAAGAAGAGGTCAATTTTCTTCGATCTTCCATATTGGCGCCATCTGGAGGTGAGACACTTCACAAATGTTATGCACGTGGAGAAAAATGTGTGTGATAGTTTGATCAGCACACTTCTCAACATTAAGGGCAAAACGAAGGATAACGTTAAGACTCGATAAGATTTGGCTCATATTGGTATACGACCAGACTTGCACCCTATATCGTCTGGAAGTAAAACATATCTGCACCCAGCATGTCATACTTTGTCGAGAGAAGAAAAACAAAAGTTTTGTGAGTCTCTACGAGGCGTGGAAGTGCCATAAGGATACTCTTCCAATATCAAGAGTCTTGTTTCAATKCAAGACCTTAAATTGGGTGGCTTAAAGTCTTACGATTGTCATGTCTTGATGCAACAACTCCTAGCAGTAGCTTTACGTGATATTTTGCCAAAAAAGGTAAGACATGCCATAATTTGCTTGTCTTATTTCTTCAATGATATCTGTACGAAAGTTGTTGACCTTTGAAGCTAGATGAGTGGGAAAAGGAAGCTGCTGTTATATTATGCCAATTAGAGATGCATCTTCCTCCTTCATTCTTTGACATAATGGTTCACTTAATTGTTCATTTAGTGAACAAAATTAGAGAGTGTGGTTCAGTTTATCTGAGGTGGATGTACCCTATCGAGCGTTATATGAAGGTTTTAAAAGGGTTCACAAAAAATCCATCTCGTCTCGAGGCTTCTATTGTCGAAAGATACATCGCTAAGGAAGCTATCGAGTTTTGTACAGACTACATGGGACAAGTGGAAGGTGTGGGGCTTCCTAAATCTCGTCATGATGGGAGATATGGAGGTAAGGGTACACGAGGTGCTGGAATTCATTCCAAGAGTTTTGAGAAAGTGCTTCAAGCGCATTTGTACATATTGAATAACACTGAGGAGGTTCTTCCTTACCTGGATGATCATAATCCCCGAATGAAGGAAAAAGAGGTACTAATTGAGCATAATAAAACTTTCCTAAGTTGGTTTAAAAAATAAATTGTTGCTTCAGAAAATGCCTCAGAAACGTTAATCCGGTTAGCACATGGGCCTAAGAAAGATGTCGTGACGTGGTGGAAATGATATCAACAATTTCTCCTTCTACACAAAGTCGCAAAACACAAGAGTTGCTATCAAAACAGTGGGGTTACTCTTGAAGCCGAGGCAATGCACTTTTCTATTAACGGYGGTTTCTAGAACCGACATTAAAAAATATTAATTAACGACGGTTAATGAAACCACCGTAAACACATACTAATTAATGACAGTTCAAAAACTGCCTTAACTAGGTACTTTCTACGGCGGTTATATAACCGCTGTTAATGTAATATTTTTTAACGTCGATTCTAAAAACTGCCGTCGAAACCGTATATACTACGGCGGTTATGAAACCGCCGTTATAAAAGCCTTAAAACCGCCGTTAAAAAACGAAAAAAATCGCCTTTAAATCCTCTTTATGCAGTAGTGAAGCGTAAGCGAAAAAATTATTATTTTATTTTCCAAAAAAAATAAGACAAATTTATATTTTATAGTAAATTTTCTTATTTCCTATAAACTAACATCAAAAACCAAAATAACATACAAGTGATTATATATATTCAAATGATTTTATCATTTTTTTAATATTAATTAGGGTAACTATCCTAACAGTGATAAGAAAATTCCCACGTAAGAAAACAAAAATCCTAGTTGGCTTTTAATTAAAAAAAGAAACTCTTAGTAATAATTCTTAATAATTTTTTAATATTAATTAGAGTATCTATTCTAATAATATTAAAAAATTTCTACATAATAAAAAAGAAATTAATCATAAAAAAATTTAAAGTATTATTAATATTAATTAGGGTATCCATTTTAATTACATGATTAAAAGAAAAGAAACATTTTTTCGAATGATTTTGGTGGATTTAAAGTCACACTTGTACAATTTGCATACACATCTGTAATACTAATAACAGATTATATATAGAAAAGGCTTGCTACTTGAGTACATTGTATTCGAAATCAACAATACATAAATGGACAAACCTGCAAAGCACTGAAAGGTAAAAAAACACAAAAACCACATCTCATGGATCCATATTGTTTTCTAAAACATAACATTACTCTACAGTCCATCTGCTGATACAACAAGAATAGTCCAAAGAAACTGGTATATAACAAAAACTACACTAAGGTACACCCTAATTGAAAAAAAGAAGTTATCTTTCTAAATATTACAAACACCCTCTTGAGGTTTATTTAACCAATAAATACACCTTCTAAGTTCTGGGGGTGCAATTTGTAAAGACAAAAAAAATTGTCAAATGGGTATTTATATAATTTCGAAACATAACTAGAATATATATATTTTGTAATTAGACTAAACCTCAAAGGTAGTTTTTGTAATCATCCCAACAGTTAAAAAACAAAAATAAAAAAACCATGGATTAAAAAGAAATCACGAACTCATGCAACAACCCGTCTTGGCATTAGAATCCGAATCATGGCCTGGAACAATAATCATAGTACCCTTCAAAGATGTTGACTTGGCATAATCCGAGCCCTCGTTTGCAGCCAGTGACTTCTTGCTCACGATCCGATATATCTCTGTGAGGATCGTCAAGAACGCGCTTTCGACGTTCGTTGCCTGAAGTGCCGATGTCTCCATAAAGTACAAACTCTCTCTCTCGGCAAATTCTTGGGCGTCTTCGGTTGGGACGGCCCGAAGCGTCCCTAAATCGCACTTGTTGCCGATGAGCATTATGACAATGTTCTTATCGGCGTGGGCCCGTAGCTCTTCCAGCCACCTGGCCATGTGATCGAAAGACTGGCGTTTGGTCATGTCATAAACCAACATCGCACCAACTGCGCCTCGGTAATATGCACTTGTTACCGCCCGATACCTAACAAAATTAAATAAATAAATAGTTGAGTTTAGATTGTTTATACAATGAAAACGCTAATTACATGAAAATGTAGAGGACTTGTATAATTCAATCCTTACTAATCAATTTGCTTTTAAGAGAAAATCATCTAATATCTACACAACAACAACAACAAAATAAAAAGAAGGAAAAAGAAAAAAAGGCAACGCCAAACCTTTCTTGGCCTGCAGTATCCCAAATCTGAGCCTTGATAGTTTTTTGATCAATAACAAGCGTCTTTGTCTGAAATTCAACCCCAATCGTGGCCTTTGATTCCAGGTTAAATTCATTCCTTGCAAATCTAGAGAGCAATTGGGATTTTCCGACAGCTGAATCTCCGATCAAAACAACCTTAAGCACATAATCAATCTTCTGATTAAAATCCCCACCGTATAAATTGGACATTTTCACGGCCCACTTAATCAAATGCCTCTTCTCCTTTTCCCCCTTTGATCAAATCCTCCAAATATACATTTTTTTTAATTTTTTAAAAAAAAATTGACAATGTCAATGAAATTAGCTAGGTATTTTGTTTCGTGTGTTTTCTAATCTTCCGGATAGCCTTTTTTCCTTCATGAATCATTTGTTGACTGGAAAATGATCCCTGATAAGCGAATCAATAATCTGGCTAGAACAGGAATTATGGTTATGATATGAAACTGGGCAATATTGGGAAGAAATGCAACAACTTATTGTGGAACTATTAATTGGATGTATAGGTGACCGCCGAATAGGTGACCGAAGCAACACTTAATACAAGACAAATCTCATTTAGTTTAATTTAACAAAGCATGTGTATTACAAAGTGAAGTATGAAAATCTACCTTATATATTATTGTAAAATTCTTGAAAAAAATTTTGTTGCTTCGGGTCATGAGCCTATATTAACCTAATTTATTTTTTTTCCTTTTATTATATTTTACCTAATTTAATACTTTTCTAATATTATATTTTGCCTAATTTAGCATTTTTCTTTTATTACATGTTACCTACTTTAATATTTGCTTTAACATATTTTACCCAATTCAATATCTTACTTTTATTTTTTTAATATAAAAATATAAATAAGATATATTTAATTAGAAAAAATCTATGTAAGTTGAATTAATTTTTATTTACAATAAAATTTGAAATAGTTTTATTATAATTTTAAATAATTATTTAAGAAAAATATGAGTTATATAAAGTTACTAATATACATGAAAAACTATGTTACCCAAACAAAAAATAAAAACAAAGTAAAACAAAAAAGATAACATAGTACTAATACTAATACTAATAATAAATTATTATGCCTAGAAAAATAAATATTAAATATATTCTAAATATATTTATCTAATTCCAATATAATGCATTGATACACATATTATATATTTTTACGAACAAATTAGTATCTTACGCAAAAAGATAAAAACAAAATAAAATAATATTACATATACTACAAGTTAGATGCACGACGTTTTTTCATAAAATTATCAGTGTTTTATAAATTTTAATTTTTTATATCACATATTCAAATGTAACATGAGGGTGTTGTATATTTTACATTTTTTTCAAACTCAATTTTCTACGGGTTTCCCCGTCAAGTTTAGGGTATTTTGATATACTTTACAACTAATTTCGTGACTCGAGGTAATAAAACTTGAAAAATCTCTATTCTGAAAATCAGTCTTACTGTGATTAAAACAAATAACATTCTTGATATATCACAACTAATTTTGTGACTCACGGTAAAAAAATTGCAAAATYCTTCATTGTGTAAACCAGTCTTACTGTAATTAGAACAAGTAATATTTTGATTTGTGTGTAATAATTATTTATTGTTAAAACAGAACAAATAATGTTACGATTTGTATGTATCATTTTCATTATTTTTTTAATGAATTTTACTCTTTTTCAAAACCCGCACAATATGCGTGTATCTGCTTCGCATGATTCGTTTGGCAAATAAAAAGTTCTGGTGTTTCGGTTGCTCAGGTTTCATCCGAGCCTAATATCTACTAAATTTAATATTTTTCTTTAATTGCATCTACACTAATTTAATCTTTTCATTTTATTATATTTTTCCCAATTTAATATTTTTCTTTTAATATATTTTATCTAATTCAATATTTTCCTTTTATTCTCTTAATATAAAAATACAAATAAGTCATATAAAATTAGTAGAAAAGATCTAAGTTAGTTACTTTAGCTAAAAGATAATTAAATAAGATATAATTTTAATTAAAAAATCATTATGCAATTATTAAATAAGTAGTATTTATAATTAAAGTTAATATAATTTTAATTTTAAATTTTAAATATTCTATATAGGTAAATTAATATTTACTTGAAATAATCTTAGTATGTAACTAAGTATAGTAATAAATTCAATCTAACATAAAAATATAAAATTATATAATAATAATTATTATTATTATTATTATTAGTAGTAGTAGTAGTAGTAGTAGTAGTAGTAGTAGTAGTATTAAATATTGATTAGACATCGGTACAATTCGATACGAGTTGAGAGTATGATATACGTTTAGATTTTCAAAGTATGTAAGTAATAATATTAACGAATCTAATCTAAACATTAAAATATAAAATAACGTAATAATAATTAATATAGAGAGATTAAGCACGGGTTTAGAATGTGACTTATTTTGAGTTTTTATAAGTGTGTAAATAAGATTATTGAAGAATTGAATCTAAACATGAAAATAAATTTTTAATAAGTATAATAATAAATAAATAAATTAGACATGTACAAGTAAAGGGAGGGTTGAGAATATATCATTTGAATTTYTCATTTTAYATAAGAACTTGTAATTATTACAAATATTTCTTATACTTATCTTTTRATAAACCCCGTGTAATACACGGGTATTAAATTAGTAAATATTTATTTATGAATATGTAGCCATGATTAAAAAAATGCCCATATCTATCGTGATAAATATATTCATGTCTTTTAGATAGATGTATGTAAATTTGTAAGTTTATGGTTATGAAAATAATTATCAGTATATGATGTTATTTTCAATGTTAATCAACACTGAAACCAACATCAACCAGTTAACTAAAAATATGCACCGAAAATTTAAACTCAAGAACACAGCAATTTAAATTCAGTTCACAARTAAAAGTACTTGTGAACTTGGGTGTACAAACCCGAAAACTATATTACTTTCTTTGTTCACGATCAATATAAAAAGATAAGAAGTAATATATGAAAACTAAAGTATCAAATATATGATACTAAATACTTGTTGCCTAGATGAAAAGATCCTCTCCGTTGGTCACGCAACTTCGAAGAACTTCTTGATCTCGAATAGTGACTCCAAGTAATTATCTTGCTTGTGTTCTTCCTTGTCGTGCGTCACCTGCTGCTTTGTTTCTTGCGTCTCAAAAACCTTGCGTCTCTCTTTTTCTTTTCGTAGGGATAAGCCGTGTATAAGAGAGATGTATTTCTCTTGTGTCTTTATCTTATCTTAAATAAACAAGAGTCCCAAAYTTGGTAGACAAGTTACAAGTCCTAAACACAATCTAGAAAACTAAATAAAATCTTAGACACAATYTAGGAAATAAATTTAGAGTCCTAATTCTAGTTCCCTTATATTTTGGGTTCAAGAAAGGCAAACAACTAAATAAGGAATTATTCCCAAGAATAAAATTMTCAACAATCTCCCCCTTTTGCCTTTTTGGACAAAATACCCTAGACGCGCAATAAAAGTTCAAAGGACTAAAAACTCCCCATTAAAACTCATTGTTTAGAACAAACCAATCAATGGCTCGAACCTCATCCGCTTCCCCTACATCTTCTCTCCCTTTTTGTTGTAAAAGCAAAAGGACCTCCATAAAGGAACCCCRAAATGTCTGCAGCTGAGCAACCTATTTGTCAATCCAAGCAACATGCGCACGAACAACCTAAGCAGAAATGTTAACCATGTTGGTACCAGTGTTGGGAAGAACAGAACCAACACCAACAGCAACATATTCCTGAAAGGGCGCCTGCTAAGGGAGATCAATAACCCGGGCTCCCGCCAAGTGCTGACTACGCAAAAAGAACGAAAACATCAACTGGAACTCGGCACTCAGCAATCATGCCCCGGTTTTGGTATTCAGAGAACAACTCCTCAGCTTCGCTCGTCAGAAATCTCGTGGAAATTGGTTCCATGTCTTCAATCTCAACGGTCTGAGATGGAGCTTCATCAGAGGTATCAGAATAATCAGAGGCAAATAAAGGAATCTGTGCACTTGCAGATGAAACATGTCAGAATTGGAGTTGGAAGGTCAAATTGGAACAGCAGCGGGTGATGTTAGGTTTGGTGACACAACACCAGAACCAACATCAACTTTCTGGGCAGCTTTAGAACTTTTCTTCTTGGACTTTGGGTGGATTTCTCTTATCATCCCGACGCACTGTCTCTTTTCGGTGAGGAGTAGTTGACTTGGAGAACCTTGGCTTTGGTGTGTGATGAAGAGTTTGACATCCTGCAAGAGATTGRAAATAACTACAAGGACAAAATCGGGTGCCGTAGGTAGTAAAATTGAGAGAGAAAAAGAGTAGAAAATACTTAACTTCCCAATTTGGATAAAAAAAAAAGTAAAATTAGGAAGAGGATAAAAAAAATAAAGTTTAAAAATAACTCCCCCACTCTCACAACTACTTCTTTTAAGACCCAAGATTTTCCTTTCCTTTAAAATAAGCCCACTCTTTCTCAAAATAAGACACACGATCTCTATGCTTAAATAACTCACTATCTCTTATTTGGAGAATAAAAATCACAAATCTCAACTACAAATTAAAACCGAGATAGAGCTAGATTTTTATAAACCATCACCATAGTTGAACAAAGCCTTTGCAAAGCAATTTCTCACTCACCAAATCAACCCCTTATTACTTGTCCAATCCTCCGATTTTAACACCACTRAAATACTTGRTTAGCAAGATTCAAAATAAGAATTAAGAAAATTCAAGAAAGACACAAGCACAAGCAGCAGTACTCACAGCAAGAAGGCATCTTCTCAAAGTATGAATGTCCTAATTGATGCCTAAAATTCATGACCTAAAAAGGTTAGAAAATTCACATTAAGGTTTTAGTGACTTGATCAGTGTTGCTTTTCATGACTGRTGACATTATAACCAACATTGYTTCAGGCGAAGTCAATGGAAACAGACCCCTTAACCAAAGTTAATGACTACGTCAAAATCACTCGATGAGGTGAAATTTAAAATTTGGATCATAATTTAATCCAGACTTTCTTCATCTTTTTAGAGATTTGAAGAGAAATAGTTTATTTTCAGCAATTGCTGTTAACACCTCTTGTTTTTTGACCTGGGAGAAAGCCAGTTTAAGCGAGAAAATTCCACAATCACCTAATTGAAGAGGTTATTTTTTTTGTCATCACTATTATTACAACACATGACCTTATTGCACTTTCAACCAAACTCAATGCATTCAGATTATGTATGAAAAAGGAAATAATAATGCATGCAAAAGTATACAGATGTTGTGACTAATGTCAGTTTAGGGTGTCACAACATCAAAACCAACATTGACTTAAACAATGCACATACCGAGATCTCTTCTCAAACGAGAGAAGGTCTCTAAATCTAATGCCTTTGTGAAGATGTCAGCAAACTGATTGTCTRTTCCTATATGCTCAAGGCTAACTATCTTCCTCTCAACCAAGTCACGAATAAAGTGGTACCTCATGTCAATGTGTTTGATTCGTGAGTGTTAGACYGGATTTTTTGAGATATCAATGGCGCTGGAAGTATCACAGAGCACAGTCAATATTCTTCTATGTAGACCGTAGTTCTCTATCATTTGGTTCGTCCACAATAACTGTGTACAAAYACTTCCAGCTGCAATATACTCGTCTTTAAGAGCATCCTCTACACGCGTGGGCTCTGTTTTGGCAAGAAACAAAGATTCTCGAATTTGAAAACAGTTAGTAGACAAGYAAACAAACCTTACCATCTCTTTGAAGTTTACTTGTCACTTTCTTGTAGTTCTTTAATCGAGATCTCCAATGATTTGGCTCATAGGATGATTCTTCTGAATTCTTGAGGGAATGWTTCTCTTATGTAAGTCAATGGGTTCAGCTGGATCTTCCACACCTGGATCAGAATCTGATTCTGGAGCAGCTTGAGTAGGTGTTGGGTTTGATGTTGTGTTCCCAGAACCATCACCGATACCAACATCATTCGTTTCTCCAGTTTCAACATATGCACTTTCATCTACAACAACYGTGACATTATCTTGAGGATTTTGATCATAAACMAGATCATCGTCCTCAGCAAGTTTAAAATCACTCATCAAATCATCAAACTTGACGTTAACCGACTCAATCATGCAACGCGTTCTAAAATTAAACAATCTATATGTATGACTATTTCGAGAGTATCCCATGAAAACACATTTATCACTCTTTGAGTCAAGTTTTGCAAAATGATTTCTTCCATTTAGCACATAACAAATGCACCCAAAAACATGAAAATAACTCAATTTTGGCTTTTCAATAACTCATAGAGAGTAACACAAGACCTCGGTCTAAAATACACCCTATTAATTATATGACATGCAGTGTTCATTGATTCTGCCCAAAAACGTTTAGCAACCCCATTTGAAATAAGCATAGTATTAGTCATTTCTATAAGAGATCTATTTTTGCGTTCGACTATCCTATTTTGTTGGGGGGTGATGGGTGAAGAAAAWTCATGAGTTATACCAACTTTGGAATAATATTTTGAAAAAGATTCATTCTCAATTTTTTTTCCCATGATCAGACCTTATTCTACCTATACTCTCACCAAAACGAACACAAAACTTTTTCGCAAGATTTTTAAAAGCTTTGAAAGCCTCAAATTTTTCTTTTAAAAACTCAACCCATGTAAAATGAGWAAGATCATCTACAATCACAAGAACATACCTCTTACCACCAAGGCTCTCAACTTCAAGTGGTCCCAAAAGGTCCATATGAAGGAGTTCGAAATAATATGAGGTAGTGAGACTTTGTACTGTTGGATGTGGCACCCTGACTTGCTTCCCTTTCTGGCATGCCTCACAAACAGGAACGGTTTTAGTGTTGAGCTTAGGTAGTCCGATCACAACATCCTTTTTTACCAATCTTTCCAACATATTGTAATTAACGCGTCCGAGCTTTTGATGCCACACCTCGGCATCACTYAGTTGGGAGAGCTTGCAGAACACRTCGCCATTAATTTGGTAGTAGTTGTCGGAGGTCCTGTGACCAGTAAGGATTCAAGTTTTTCTCTCGTCATAAACTTCACATTTTTCATGAGTGAAACTAACACTGAAACCACCATCGCACAGTTGTCTATTACTTATCAAGTTTGCAGTTAGGCCTTAAACAAGTAACAAGTTCTCGAGCTTTGCAATACCAGGGACATGAAGAGTTCCTTGGCCAATGATTTAGCCATTTTCACCTCCACCATACTTCACCTTTCCTCCATGAARTTTGACGATATTAGAGAGGATATCTTCCGAGCCGGTTATGTGGTTAGAGCATCCACTATCAAAATATCAGGCTCTAGGGATGTGAGACTTCAGAGAGGAATAGATCATGTTGCATTTGATCTCRTTCATTTTGACCCAGACCTGCTTGAATCTGGTGTTGGTTTTGGTTTTGGGAACACAGAAACCATCATGGAAACCAACACGGAACTCAGCAGTCAGCTTCGACCTTTTAAAAAGAGTTTGCTTGCCAACAAGCTTCCAGCAGTATGGTCGTATGTGACCTGGTTCACCACAGTGATGACACACGTATTGTCTTCTTCTCCTCTTGTGGCGTTTGGTCGACYTCACCTTTTGACTTGAATCTGGCTTTTGAACAGATTTGTATCCAATCCCGTGTTTTGAATAATYCGGGATACTCGATTCCAGAATCTCATCCACCGTGGCCTTGCCCTTGTTGAGGTTTGTGAGGGTTTATTGGACCTTCTTCAACTCGGTCTTTACTCGTTCTATCTCATCATCCTTTTTGGTGGGGGATGACTCCAATCGGACAATTATATTAAGTTGGTTATCCTTTTCCTGAGTCAGTTTGTCCACCTCAATCTTAAGATCCTTGACTTTAAGTACTTGTTTTGCCCAACTAACAAATAATTATTTATGCTCAATGCTCAACTTCTCGTACTCGTCAAGATTCATCATCCTCTGCATTCATAGTACTTAAACAAATAAGGATCAGTACTTAAAAAGTTAAGTAACCCGCTCTAGAYGTCAATTATAAATTTGTAGGTTTATGGTTTTGAAAATAAGTATTAGTATATGATGTTGTTTTCAATGTTAACCAACACTGAAACCAACATCAACCAGAGTTTAACCAAAAATATGCAACGAAAATTTAAACTCAAGAACACARCAATTTAAATTCAGTTCACAAGTAAAAGTACTTGTGAACTTGGGTGTACAAACCCAAAAACTATATTACTTTCTTTGTTCACGATCAATACAAAAAGATAAGAAKTAATATATGAAAACTAAAGTATCAAACATATAACACTAAATAATTATCGCCTGGATGAAAAGATCCTCTCCGTTGGTCACGCAACTTCGAATAACTTCTTGATCTCGAACAGTGGCTCCAAGTAATTATCTTGCTTGTGTTCTTCCTTGTCGTGCGTCGCCTGCTGCTTTGTTTCTTGCGTCTCAAAAACCTTGCGTCTCTCTTTTTCTTTTCGTAGGGATAAACCGTGTATAAGAGAGATGTATTTCTCTTGTGTCTTTGTCTTGTCTTAAATAGACAAGAGRCCTAAACTTGGTAAACAAGCTAAACAAGTTCTAAACACAATYTAGGAAACTAAATAATAAGGCTGATGATAGCCGTGTATAAGCCATCTTTTTTTTTTTTTTGATAAAAAAGACTGATAAATATGAAAGCAAAGTTTAAAAAAGCAAACTGAATAATAATTATGAGGTAGTAGGATATTTGCAAAGAATGATATTAGTGTTTTAATGGGTTTAGATGTAATGAATAATAAAATATGGAAAAAAAATATTATTTATACCTAGCTCAAAAATCCCAAATTGGTAATGATTTAATACAAATCATTAGAAGCTGTCAACTCAGCAACTGARCCTATAGAAAGATGACACATGTCATCCGAAGCAATGGTTGTTTGACACATAGATGAGAGTGTCAACAACATTAACAAATAGGGTGGATAGAGGCAATAGGTATTTTGAAAGATTTAACACAATATATAATAAATTTAGGCAATATACTAAACGATTTTCCATTATACCTTTAAAATAAAATTAAGTAAAAGATTTTGGCATAATAGTGATCTAAAGTATTCCTAAAATATTGCGTTTGATTGTGGTTTACCCTACACGCCTCCGGTRGAGAGTTGGAAGATTATATAAACATAAATGATCCTTTCTATTAGAGAAATACTTAATTTTGAATAAAAGGAACACAGAATCGGTTTTTGTATATATAGGATCTAATAGACATAATTAAATATCCCTTCATAATAATAAATTTATTTTAATTAGTTGTTATTTTATAATGTCTATTAGATATTAATAGAGACAAKAGGTATTTTGAAAGATTTAACACGATAAATATACAATAAATTTAGGCAATATATTAAACAATTTTCCATTATACCTTTAAAATAAAATTAAGTAAGAAATTTTCCATTATACTTTTAATGGAAATAGAATTTGTGTTCCTTTTATTATATGTAAATTCGAAACATATTTAYCTTTTCCGTTATTTATGGCACATGTTGAAATTCATATATTTTAAAAGCCAAAAAATAGTTTATTTATACAATATATTAATTGATTTTCCATTCAATAAGGAAAAATAAAATCTATCAAATAATGGAAAAGATAAATATGTTTGGAAATTAGATCTCCATAAAAAGGAACACAAAATCGTTATCCATTATACCTTAAAAATAAAATTAAGTGAATATTATCCATTATAAAAGGAAAATAAGAACTAGTTTGGTGGGGAAAGCTTTAGATCAATTTTATAATTATTATAGAGATCAAATATAAATATTTAATTTTTAGTATTTGGTGTCAAACTTTTATTGTTTAATGGAAAATAGTTGGTATGCTTTAGCAGTAATTATGTTTTTTTTACAGAAATCAAATATGTTATTTACAGAAATCAAAAACTAACATCGCATTATTTATTAAAAATGAAATAATGGATAACCCTGTATTCTTATTCTTAACAGAATAAAAAATTGGTGTCTATAAATATTATTCTCAATCAAAATTCATAAGACAGGTCTTCGATTTTATTCATTCATAAAATTAATACCAATAAACCAATTGAATAAGTAGACAACCACAACTACTTCAAGATTTATATTTTGAAGTACATATAAGGAGCATTTGTCTGGGGGTAAATAAGYTCAAAAGCACATARATTTTGTTCTTGCAAGTTAATCCCAAGGATAAAATCTTCAATATCAGCTATAATTGATTTTCCGGTTGACAGTTTTTTATTCTCACTGTCCAAGTAGATAATCCATAATTAAGGGTTGCATGAGTTTGGTCAACCATATTTGTTAAATGAATATGCTCCATCCAGAAAACTAAGGTTTAAAGCAATTAGTAATCCAAAATATTTATATAAAATAATCATCATCATACCTAGTTTCAGAAATATAGGAGTACTTGTAAAAAATTAATTTTGGATATTAGAAATAAATTTATATAAATAGAGATATTAGGTAGAAAAAAAAAGCGCCTCATTAGCAAATAAATTAATGCGTGAACTGATAATTATGAAGTTTAAACAAATACAAAACTGATAAAACTATTTTTATGGCATAATGAAAGGACTGCAATTTTTCTTTTTGTTTTTTTATCATAATTAAGAATGTTAAATACATAAAATTATTTTTTTGTAATTATTATTTTTTTTCCTTAATAAGAATAAGAAACAATATTTTTCCTTTACTGTTTTATGAATATGTTACAATTTTCCTTCTTAGTTTGTTATCATAATTATGAATGTTAAATACAAAATATCTTTTTTTTACTAATTGTTCATTTTTTCCTTATTAAGAATGAGGAATAATCCATTATCTTATATGATTCTATTTAAATTTTTGAACTTTGGGTATATTCTGTAAGATTATTAATGTTCGCCATGATTTGTTAACCTTCTTTTTTAATTTATTATGTGAGATTATCAAATATATTAATATATATTTTTCTAACAACTATTAAAATTACAATAATTATTACAATGCTAAGATATTCTAATAACGAAAATGAAGATATGTGAGATGATAAAGCAACAACAACAAAAAAAAAAACCTCATTAGCAAATAAATTAATGTGTTAAATGATAAATATGAAGTTTAAACAATTACAAAACTGATTTTATGRCATAATGAAAGGACTGCAATTTTCCTTTTTGTTTGTTATCATAACTAGTACTTAACCCGTGATACACGGAACGAATTAAAATAGATGGTGTAATTCATTCAATGTAAGTATAATATTATTAATTTATTAATGTAATATAATAATTTAAAATACTCAAGTCACGATTATTGGTCAGTACAAGCAAGTTTAAATGAAACAATGCGGATATACGCACCCCACTAAAAAATATTATCAAAAAAATGTCAATATTATCCTTAAACTCTACACCCTCAAACTGCCGCCATGACAGTCGTGCCATTGAAGAAATATAAAAGGAAAAAAAAATGCCTTGAATATAGATGGGACTGACTCGTAAATAGATTTTATTTTATTTTTGTATTGAGGTGAACTCATACATAGATGGGGTGCGTATATCCGCGATCTAAAACAAATCAAAGGYAAGTTACTCCACATTTATATATTATAAAATAACTTTTTGCATAATACATTATAAATCTAATTATAGTTTAACTTGTTATCATCACATGCTAATAGTTTCAAACTCTCCCTTTAGTTAGTCGCAAAATAATTATTAGTTACATTATTACAAATCACTGCGTGCATCTCCTTGTTCAGTCTTTTTATTCAAATACAAAATGAAAATCTWATAAATAACTTTAGTCTTTTCTAATTATCGGTACCTGTTGTACTTGTTTGTCAATAGGTACCCAAAAGTTTATCATTAGTCATAATTTAATCACTTCAATATGTTCGAGTACAACTGAATGATCTAGTTGTACTTTAGTCGCAACTTGTTGTATTTTTTATTTTAGAAATAATTTAAATCGACATAATTATACAAATTACCAAATCAACCTTTAACCAATAAAAATATAATAATTGTAATATAAATCTTAAAATAAATTATAAAATCAACTAAATAAATACAAAAACTTGTATTTAAATTATAAATATACATTAACTAAATTAAAATTAAAAAAAAAATCACAAAAACCCTATATATTATAAATAATATAAAATAAATAMTAAAGTGTTTTAAAATTAGATTAAAATATTATAAAAATAATATTTAATAATAAGAAGAATATAGAAATGTTATAAAATAATAAAAATAAATCATTAAATATATGAAATAAGTTAAATATCATCTGCTTACGGAAGAAATCGAAGAATTTCTTGGRAATCCTACAAGATCGGTTCGTATATAAGAAATATATTTTATATAGATTTTTTATCAAATAATTAAAAAATAAAAAAATTACGAATAAATAATATAAGATAAATCTTATTTCATAATAATTTTATAGAATAATCATTTACTAAATCCTAAAAGTAACAAAAACACACTTAAAATTCTATAAAATTATGAATTCAGTTAAATAAATACGACATATGTGTTTTAATTCTAAATGATTCTTAATAATTTCTGAAATAAAATAAAATAAAAAAATTGAAATAATATAATATAATATAGGAAAAGTCTACAGTGCCTTCAAGGCACTATACCCCCACACCCTCCTGCATTTACAGTCGTAGATCTTTTAATATAAAAAACCTAAAATTAATCTAATGGTTACTATTGAGCCCCATGAAGTGAGGAATGGTGCCGTGAATCCACCGTAGAAGTTCCCTATAATATAATATAATATAATATAATATAATATAATATAACATAATATAATATAAAACGATAAATAAGATAATATATTTAAATCAGATAGAAGTATAATAGGTTTATAATTAATTTCAAAATATTTATTTTAAAGACATTTAAAGAATGAATTGGCGATAGTTATAAAGTAAATTAATTAAATATATAAAAATTAATTCTAAATAATTTTTTATCTATCGAAAGTTAATAATAAAATAATAACAAAGATCAAGAAGTTATAAATAATGAAATAAATTTTAAAATATTTTAACAGAAAGTAATATACTTAATTAAAGTTATAATATAAAAATTATATCCTAAATCTATAAACTAAAAATATATAAAATAATACAAAAATGAACAAAAAAATACCAAATAAATGAGGCATATATTACAAATTTAATTAAAGGCCTTTGTATTCTATTTTATTAATAGTTAATATTTTTGAAATCAGCTCGTTAATTGAGTCGGGATAGCCGCTAAGTAATCGAGTTAAACATCAGTCATTGAGTCAGTTGATAAACCCGATAAATAAATATATATATATATATATATATATATATATATATATATATATATATATATATATATATATATATATATATAATTAGTCACAAACTATTAATATACAAATGTTCATAAATAATTATTTAGTTAAGAATTTTAAACTAATGTATTGAATCCTTTATATTATGCGATTATATAATCATTTTTTTTCATTCTGCCCACTTATAATTGGGAAGAAATGCAATTTGTGGGAACGGTTAATTGGAGTAAATTAATGTTTTACTGTGCTATACCCGCCCGAAGCAACACTCAGTACAACACAAATCCCATTTAGTCTAATTTAACAAATCACTAGAAATTAATGGAACATTTATATTCAGTAATTTCTAAATTAATTAATAAGATATTAGATAAAAGTGAAAAATATAAAAAAATTGTATATTTTTATTAATAACTATTTCTATTAACCATGTTATATCATTGATTCACTCTCATAATTAAAAATTTAGATGTTAGGTTTTAATTATTTGTATTATATACATAAAAAAATTGCATTGTAACATTGAATCAACTAATACATGGATAATATAAAATACAAAAGTTTATGTTACACAACCTAACGGGATACATTTCGTTAGGCAAATCCAAAAGGTTTAATGGTTTTCTTTTAATTTTAGTTGTTGTTTTTTTAGTTTTTAGTTTAGTTTTTGTTTTGTTTTATTTTTAAGGATTTTTGGTTTTAGACAATTTTTTGTAGGTCTCCTAGATTTTTTTTTTTAATTTTAAAAATTAATTTTGAGGGGTCTGACTAACGGTTAACGGTTAGGGTGCCAATTTGCCTCAATATGAGATCTAGTTCATTCATATTATAAACATTTCAAAATTATTAGATTAGGTGTTCTGAAATAATAATTCTTTATACAATATAATATTCTTTTACCTATATAAATATTTATTAATAATATTTCATCTTAAGATTTGAGTCTTATTTATTTACTTGAGAATTATATTAAAAAAAATACATTAGAAAAAAAAAATTAAATGCAAAATATAGTAAAAAGAATCAAACATTAAACACCAAAGAAATAAAATTTAAATACAAAAATTAAAGGATAAGTTTTATGGTTGCCAACTAAGGACAAAATCTCAAATAATAATTTAAAATATGTGTTGGAAAAATAAAAAAGAAAGAAAAATGAATTTCATTTCATAAATATCAGTCTTTTGTTGTGATAGATGTCTATATGTCATAGTCATCTCGAATATGATAAATATTAATCACTATGTGTTAAATGTATAATTTGATAATGGAGATGAACACTTAACATAGTTACAATTAACTATATATATGTAAATATGTGAATTTGTGATAAATGTTTATTCATACTGTGATAAATGTTTATCTCCATCTATATTCCGCTGACTAAGAATCTTTGAATAACTTCAAAAAGTCTTATTGTTTGAGGGGAAAATTTGAATAATCTTACTTAAAAAAAACTCAAAAGATGTATATTCTCAATCCACATCGCATTAATTATTATTATTATTGTTATTATTATATAATTTTATATTTTTATTTTTAAACTGAATTTATTAATAATATTTAGTTAAATACTTATATCATTGCAAATAACTCGTACTTTATTTATATATAATATCTAGTATCCTAAAAGCTATAATCATTTAGCTTTTATCACAAATTTTATAACAGTTATTAGTTACGTACTTAAAAGAATTCAAAAGACATCTATTTTCAACCCATATCGCATTGTACTGGTGTCTAATCGATATTTATTAATTTTTATTATATAATTTTATATTTTTTAAGTTTAGATTGAACTTATTAGTAATATTTAGTTACATACTTAGATTATTACAAATAACTTGTAATTTAATTATATTTTATGTTTTAATTTTAAGAATAAAGTTATTTTGTTATAAATACAATATTTAGATAATTTTTTTTGTAATCAAAATAAGCAATAAAAAGAAAAGAAACAACAAAGTACAATCAAAGGAACCTAAGCCACAACTATGCATGCATGATCATGAAATCTAAATAATACGAATCTACGAAAATCGAAAGCACCATTGGAAAGATCAATGAAAGTTGACGTGAAAGTTAAAAATTTTATGAAAAATAACTAGAAATAAGAAGTAGATCTAGGAATCAAAATAAAACCATGCATGAAAATAAAAACTAAAATAAAGCATAAGAAATACTTGAAATAAAAACGATCAAGGACCCGATTTATGATCAAGGTGTGTCACTCCCCTATATTCCATAAACCAAACCATAAATCTAACAACAAATCAAAGAGTTAAGACAAAATGCATGAAATTGAAGAACAAGGAAGAAATTAAGAAAAGCTTACTTGAATTAAAAAGAGAATCACAAACTTGATGAAATTACAATCCAAATTAAATCCAAGTGAATGCTTGAATTCTTCTTCAGCTAGCAAATCCAAGGAAAAGTTTGAAAATAAAATCTAAAAGTTAGAGAGGATTTAGCCCCCAAATTCATGCATGAGTTGGGAGAATGAGAGAAGATGAGAGATATTCATCTTACAACTATTAATACTAGGTCTAATTGGGTGTAAATGGGTCAAATAAACCTTAAAAGCTTGAACTTCTCATATTTGACCAAGGTTGACCCAAAATGACCTTGCTAGGCACTTGGCTAGGCTTGGCGCGGGCGGGCACGGGTGTTGCTGGGCGTTGCCGGGAGCTGCTAGGCGTGTTGGCGCGCAGTTGTGCGGGTGGCGTGCGCATGGACGCGCGGTGTTACGGGCGCGGGTGCTGGCTTGGCTTGGCTTGGCTTGGCTCGACAGGCGTGGGCGCTGGTTGGCATCGGCATGGGCGTAGGCTAGCAGACGCTGGCAAGCGCGTGAGGCGCTAGTGCTGGTTGGCGTTGGCAGGTGCGCGCGGGAGCTGTTGGCAGGCGTGTGGCGCTGGCGTGCGGGTTGTGCGAGCGGGTGCGGGCGGCGTCAGCAGTTGCGCATGGGCTTGCGTGGGCATGTGCGCAGGCTTGCCTTGGCGCACGGCAGCTTACGCCAAGGTTCGGTTGGCGAGTCTTGGCGCGGCTCGACACGTCTTGGCGACCATTCCAGAATGTCTTGGCGTTTTGTAGCTAGTTTGTGGCGCGGATTTAGACACGTCTTGGCGCGGATCTTGGGACTCAATGCCTTGGCTCGAATCTAGGCGCATCCTGTCACGAAATTAATTCATTAAGTCACCTATTTTTGCTTCTATAGTGCTTCTAATTTCAAGACCCTTCCATCCAATTGAACTTTATCTTCTCAAAACAACGACCAATCTCAAGCGAGCCAGTTCTTTCACCTATGAAATAGGAATTTTGAACATAAAAACTCAAGAATCACACAAACCTCACTAACGTCGCACACATAAAGTTTCAAACAATAAAATAAGAAAACAACCTAATAACGAAATGAAACTCGACTCAAGACCACTAAACCCTAATTAAAAATACGAAGTAAATACCACAATTACATGTAAAACACCGAGCAAGTTGAAAAAGATTTTGGCGAGCGAAGATGATAGTGAGGAGAAGGAGGCTAGGAGAGAAGATGAGGAGTACAGGCCGAAACCACTATAGAGAGAAGAAGCCATGGATGCCAGATCCTGAGCTGATTCGAACCGCAAAGAAAAGACGACATCAAATAGAATACCCATCATCGCCTGAGGAAGATGAAGAGGAGGACAACGTATAATTCTTAGGTAGCAGGTCGCGCAAAATGTCTTATCAACTTCACGCCCGGCAATACCCGGAGGTGGCGGATAGGTGGGTCGTGACCTGAGGCAACACTTAGAACAACACAAATCCTATTTAATCTAATTTAAAAAATCATTAAGTTTATTTGGATGTATGTGTATTATACAATCACATATGAGAATAAATATTTATTTATTTTTACCATGATAAATATATATTTATGATTATGTAATCGTGATTAAAAAATACTCATATCTGTTGTGATAAATATATTAATGTCTTTAGATAAATGTAGATCTCCCCATTGTGAAAAATATTTATTTCATAAATATAAGTCTTTGTTGTGATAGATGTCTATTTGTCATCATCATTTCGAATACGATAAGTACTAATCACTATGTGTTAAATGTACAATTTAATAATTGAGATGAACACTTAACATAATTACGGTTAACTATACATATGTAAATCTCCAATGTGATTTGTGATAAATGTTCATCATCATTATGATAAATGTCTATTTCCTCTATATTTCGCCGACGAAGAATCTGTGGAAAACGTCAAAAAGTCTTATTGTTTGAGGGGCAAAGTTGAATAATCTTACTTAAGAAAACTCAGAAGATGTATATTCCCAATCCATATCGCATTAAGTATTATTACAATTATTATTATTATTATTATTATTATTATTATTATTATTATTATTATTATGTAATTTTATATTTTTATTATTAGATTGAATTCATTAATAATATTTAGTTACACACTTATATTATTGCAAATAACTCATAATTTATTTATATATAATATTTAATATCCTAAAAACTATAACTATTTAGCTGTTATCACAAATTTGTTAATAGTTATTAGTTACGTATTTAAAAGAATTCAAAAGACGTCTATTCTCAACCCATATCGCATTGTACTGGTGTCTAATTAATATTTATTAATTCTTATTATATAATTTTGTATTTTTTATGTTTAGATTGAACTCATTACTAATATTTAGTTAAATACTTAAATTATTATGCAATTTAATTATATTTTATATTTTAACTTTTAAGAATAAAGTTATTTTGTTATAAATACAATATTTGAATAGTTTTTTTATAATTAATATTATCTTATAAGTAACTTATCTTTTAATTAAGATAAATGATTTAGATTTTTTTTTCTAATTATATATAAAATGAAATTTTGAATCCAGAAAATATAAAAAAAGAAAATTATTAAATCAGGAAAATTATAATAAAACAAAATCATTATGTTAGACAAAATAAAATAAAATAAATTTAGAACTTCAATAGTTTAGTAAGTTTGAAAACTTTCAAAATTCGCCAAGTAAGTATACAAACCACAAAATAATTACACGTCAATCCAAAACTTCCTAGTCAGACACATAGGATAAAAAATTTATTTATTATATATTTGGGACATATCCCACCTATATACTAAACGAAAAGATTTCTATCCTATGTGTCCGCTTAGGAAGCTTCGGGATGACGTGTAATTTCTGATGGTTCAGATGCTTACTTGGTGAATTTTGGTGGTCCGAAGGTTTACCAAAATTAATCCTAATTATAAAAGTTTAGGAATTCTAATATACAAATAAATATTTTATTAGAACTTCTATATTTTTAGGATTTACATATTTTTAGAAATAATTATTATATCAAGTTTTTATTATAATGTATTAGAACTTCAATAATTTTAGGAATTATTAACATATGTACTTATTATAATATATTAGAAGTTCCATATTTAGAAATTATTACTTATCACAACAAATTTATTATAATATATTATTCTATACGTGTAAATTAAGAGTTATTTCCAATAATATGAATATTTAACTAAATATTATTAATGAATCGATCTAAACATAAAAACATAATATTATATAATAATTATTATTAATTATTTAATATTTATTATACATCAGCACAATGCAACACGTATTTAAAGTGTGTCATCTTTTGAGTTTTTCAAAGTAAGTAACTAATAATTATTAATGATTTTGATCTAAATATTAAAAAATAAAATAGTTTAATAATAATTAATTAATTAAAAAGATATTAGACACATGTTTAAAATGTGATATCTTTAAAAAAAAATAATTATGTAAATAAAGTTATTAATGAATTTAAAATTATTAAAATAAAAAATTGCTTAAAAATTATAATAATTAGTAAATAGCTTAGAAATGTACAAGGCAGGCATGGTTAGAATACATCATTTGATTATATATATATACTATATATATATATATATATATATATATATATATATATATATATATATATATGGTGTGTGTGTGTGTGTGTGTGTGTGTGTGTGTGTGTGTGTGCGCGCGCGCACGCGCGCTGAACAAAAAGATCTCTATCCTATGTATCTGCCTAGTAAGTTTCGGGCTGACGAGTGATTTTCTATTGGTTCGTATGCTTACTTGGCGAATATTAAAGGTTTGAAAACTTACTAAAATATAAGAAATCTAATATCTACCTAATTTATATATTTAACTTTATTATATTTTGCCTTACTTAAACTTTTTCTTTTATATCTTGCCTAACTCAATGTTATTTTTTGTCTAATTCAATATTTTATTTTATTCTTATAATAGAAAATTATAAAAAAAAAAAGTCATATATTGGGATGGGATCCAAAGTCTCTTCGTGTCTTAATAAAAAAGAAAAAGAATCCAAGCGAACTCTGAATATTAGATATGACCTTGGTTAAGGTCAACCAGTGAGACGATGGTCACAAATAAATCTAAGGGCCTTTCAAGATTATTTATCTTAATATGTTTGTAGGATCGATAGAGAGTCAAACTCTTATCTTCTCATCCTAAGGCCTAGAATTAGACCAATGGAATTCTGTCTGCTAGATTTATAATAAAAAATGCTTCTGAATTGATCTCATCTTTTAAGAATTTTCATTTTTCTAAAATTTTATTTTCCCCCTAATCCAAGTACGAATAGAGTGGTTGAAGGGATAGTAATAAGTGCAATGGCGCTGTATTTTCTTACAATTTTTGGCTGGTAGAAGACAATTGGAATGATATTAACTCCTATTTATTTATTTATTATCTATGTTACGCCAGATGTTCTATGGATACAGAATACTTAATATTTCAAAATCTTATTTTTCTGGATCTGACCGCTGGAGTTGTTTCTTTTGAACCAATATTTATGTCGTCCAACCCGACCTCAGACTCTTTTTTCCCAACTTATTCGACTGTCTAGACGTAGTTATTTAGGTGATATTTCGAGATTGAAGAGATCGAATTCCTACAAGGAACACACGAAAGAAAGGTATTAACTGTGATAAAACCAAAAAGATTGGTTACCAAGAATAGGGGGGCAGCCTCCAAAAATCCTCCTGGCGACCTAGCCGATCCTGCAAAATAACACCTTCAGCCAAGGCGGGGGGCAGCCTCGACGAAGGTCGTTCGATGCTTAAGTTAGATAGTGCGAGAGATAATTTGAGAGATCAATCCGTCATAAACAACATAAAAATAAACAGAGGTATGCCCCCTTTTATAGAGACAAGAGAACTCCTCCCCAAGCCAGGGTTTCCTTCTCCCACCATACTTCCATAAGTACCATGACCGACTTAGAATTAGGATTTCTTCTATATGCTAAGTTCCCATAAATAATAGATCTCTCGCTTAAATTACAAGAATAGGCCTGGGCCTGTAATTCTTTCCATACAGTTCGTCGGGACCCCATAAGACCATCCATATGAGCCCATTTGGGCCTGATTTTATAAATCCCATAACCAAGCTTAACAACTAGCGCCCCACAAATAAAATATAAGAGGTCGCGACCCTATATGAGAACTCATCCTTATACCACAGGTCGCTACTCTTCAAATCATCTCACTCACCTCCCAGAAGAAGTGCTCCTTCCAAGAGATGAGGTCGCTTTCCATAAATACCTACATATATTACGTATAGATTTTTAGTGTCGTATCAGCTAGTCCCCCATGTTCTAACTGATTGAGGTACGAAATCAGATAAGACATGTAAACAGAAAGTTAAAGAGCACAACCACCCAAAAATAACAATAGAACATAAACATACACAAGTCACCCTGCCATCTCACCAAACCATATTTTAGGACAATCGAGCTCTATATCGAGCTATAATACCAATGGTCCTATAAAAATTTACCACATAAACCCGCGACCTCCTAAAATATCAGCTCGCTGAGCTCGCTCGTCCTTTTAAGAAGAATGCTCCCCTTGGAAGAAGCGACCAATAAGTCCCCAGACCAAGTCCCCATACTTTATATATGACGACTTGAAACCATAGGACCTTTCTCCTACAACCTGAAGTTGTAATCGAGCACAATAAGCCAAGAAAACATAATCATAAATAGCCCCAAAAAGTCAAAACACGCCTTCCTTTGCCCATCCCATCCCTTTAAAGATTCATTAAATGCAATCTGATAAAGTATAGGACACGCGTCATCCCCCTATTTTCTCGTAGTATAATAAACGTCGTGGGCCCAAAACAAAAGGCCAAAACATTCCTGAAAAAACCCTAACAACTCCCGCTCCAACCTGTCCCATAAGCTTCTCTTCGCCCAACACACAAAAACCCCTTCACCTCCTCCCATTCGTCATTTCACAAAAACTCAAGCAAAAAATGCCATTTTTGCTCTGCAACAAAGCTCGCATACTCTCTGATTTACAGAAAATTCCCATCAGCAGACCGCTCATTACTGACCTCCACGACTCCGAAAATGTGTAAGTCTCCTAAATCCTCCCCTTTTCAATAAATAATTTAAATTTACTGCCATATATGTGTTGCATCTGCTGAGTTATTGTGTTTTCTGTTGTTCTTCCTTGTATGACATTGAATTGATGACAAAATAGCTTCCCCCAACCCGAATTCCTAAAATTCAAGCCTTTCCCCGGATTATTTCCCACCGAAAACCCCTATATTCTTAAGAGAAGCCGAAAACAACCTCCTTCTCCCCCCTCCGACCTTCGCGACGATCCAGAATGCGACATTAGTTGGTCGGAGTTATAAGCCCAGACTAAGGTTCATGGTGATGCCCAAGCCTCTCTAGAAAACATATCCGACGACCCCTTTCCTGCCCCCTTGGCCCTTGTAAATATATATCAGAGGGCATTCCCGTAGTAAGCATACAAACCCACCACCTTGCGAGCACTTTCTAGAAAACCCAGTGACTGTAGCTCGCTCCATAAATGCTGCCGAACTACTTCCCTCATCCTTAACAACCAAGAAAATTAAGGATAACTACTGGTTACTCCCTGACCCGGAAAAACTTGAAGAATTCCAACAAACCCTCAACCTCCCTGAGACCACCAAAATGGTTCTGCCCGACATCCTTCACTTAGACCCTATGAAACCTTCCCCAAAAAACATTACCCTATTCGACGAGCTACTTAGGGCGGGATTCAGATTCCCGCCACACCAATTTTATATTGAAACCTCCCTCTTATATAAAGTCTCTCCTTTACAATTGACCCCTAACTCCATGAAGTTCATGGAGGGGTACATTATACTATGTAAATATTATGATACACAGCCTGACCCAGGCTTTTTCCATTTCTGCTTTCAAATAAAACATCAACAAGATTCCTTTTATCTTTCTGCCCGCACGGGAAAATCTCATTTTTTAATAAATCCTTCAAATAAAGTTCCTGAATGGAGGAATAATTTCTTCTTCATTCACAACACTGAGGACTGTCCCTTTCCAACCGAGCTGCAATATCACACCCCAAAACAATCTAAACTTCCTAGTCCCACACATTTACCTATCTTGTACAAAAGATATTCTGACCAGCTCGTGGAATGGAGTAAATGCCCATTTTACGTGGTTGTACTCACCAGTCGATCCAAAATTTTCAGATTCGTGGGCAACGACTCTCGCCCGGTCGACCCAGATATTGCCATGACCCAATCAGAGTTTGTTAGGTCTCCCATATCCTGTAACTTTACACCATCATCCATTGTTATAATTTAATAATAGCGCCTTACTTCTGTCATTGCAGTGGCATTCATTAATAGGTGCGCATCATCGAGCTCTGAGGAAGTCATAGAGCAAACCAACCAGCAGCCCGTCGTCACCTCAGCACCTCCTCCCTCAGTCATCAACGTGGATGAGGATCTGAACCAAGCCTTTAGAACAGAGGATGGCCAGGACGTGAAGGACGACCTGGAGGAAGTGTAGTTGGTGAGAAGATCCTCACAAGGGAAGGGAAAGCGACCCCTCAAGCCCGCTGCCAAGAGCCCAAGCTCTCCTGTCCAAAAACGTCGCTGCCTCCGTAAGACTCACGCCGCAACCTCCTCCAGCTCCCCCGACCTGGGAAAGGGATTAGCCCAGTGTGACAATGCTAAAGAGATCCAGGCCTTCCTAGACGAGCGGATAATCAAACAGGTACTTACTTAAAAACTTCTCTCCTTACCATAATAATATTTGCAAACCCTGATAATGTTTCATGATATAGCTGAGTCCCCATGTTTCCAAGCTATCTGAAGAGCTGATAGCGAGGTCTGCCGAGAGCGAGCTCCAAAAAACATGCGATGAGTTGACCGCCCAAATAGAGCAACAAACCCGACAACTGTCCTTGACCCAAGGAGAAATGGATGGCGCAAACCACCTGCTGAAAGCTCGCGAAGAAGAAATACTCATTCTGAAGAGCCAGGCGAACAGCCTGAAGGATGAAACAGTCTGTCAACGAGGTCAAGGACGCTAAAAAACAAGCTCGCGAGATCGATGAGCTCAAAGCGCAAAACCAGAAGCTCGAGGAGCTGAACCAGGTGACGCACGAGCGAGGTGTAGCTGAAGGTCGGCGGACCTTCCTTACGAGCACAGTGGGCAAAAAGTTCATGGGCGCCTACCAGGAAGAGCTGTTGAAAGCCTACAAGAAGTCCTCCATATACTTCGGCAAGATGGCTAGTGGTAGCAAGGAGTGGGTTTTCAAGGCTGCTGGAATAATAAAGGACCAGCTCGCGGTCCTGAATGTAGCGTACTACCCCGATGTGCCAGCCATCATCAACATGATACCGCCCTTCAGCACTTTCAAGGACGACATGAACCAGCCAATCGATGCTGAGTGGTGGTTGTCCTGCCAGGGTCGAGCTGTGCTGTCCGCCAAACTGACTGCCGAACTGGACACACCCCTGGAGGACTTTGTCCCCGCTCCTGGGCCGAGCGCGACCTGATGGCTTGTCGCTTTCTTTAGACTTCCTAACCTGTAACCTGTTCGCTTAATTTACGAATAATATTTGCTCATATGTATGAACAATTCCTTTTTTATTTATTATATGCATAGCTCTTCCATCTCAAACCATATATGAAACTGCAATTTAAACTATGTAAATACCAAACCATAAACCATGTATAAAATAAACCCATAAGTTAATATAGGTCGCGCGAACCAATCGCAATCATACTTCCTACCCTCATAAGACCATGAGATCCAAGAAAAATGATCACACCACGAATCATAAATAATCCAATGGAGCTAAAGTAAGCTCGCAGA
>BMAC01000198.1:60423-73371 GCA_014905375.1 Phtheirospermum japonicum
ATATATAACCACTTAGTTAATGATTCTAATTCATTAAAAATAATAATATTCAAGTTTTTTGTACGAGTGCAGAAAAAGGGTATATTTTATATGGTGCAATTATTAAAAGTTTCATAATATACATTGATGCCTATTAAACAAATAATGTTGGTTCTTTATTTCTATTTATATTGTAAAGTGCTTTATTTTGAATTTCAAAATGAACATCAAACTTATGTTCATGCATTCTTTATAAAAATGGACTATTATAAGAATTACCTGTGAATTTGGGAATATTTACACTTAAAAAACCCATAAAGGTAGTTTTTGAGGGAAAAAAATCTTATGGGAAAAATGTAAAGTAGAATCAACTATAAATCAAGAGGAACTTTGTAACAAAATTCTAGATCTTTGTTGTTACCCCAAATCCCAATGGTAGTTTTGTAATTATATTAACCTCTTTAAAAAATTCTTGAGGTTTAGTCTAACTACAAAAAATATAATGACTATATTTTCAAAATTACAAATACTTAATGATATTTGACTCTAATTTAGAAATTGTATTTATCAATAAAGACTATTGTTAAAAAAACAATAATTTAATTAGATGAATATAAATACTTAACTCTATCTATATAAATAAATTATATTTAAAATTTTCATGCAATTATATAATTGAATAATTGCACGTGCAACGCACAAGGAAAATACTAATTACTCATAATGCAACAATATTCATTAAACAGATACTCCTTCCGTTTTTAAATAAGTGTCGTTTTAAAGATTCAATTTTATTACAAATTAAGTGTCGTTTTATAATTTTTTACCACTTTATTCCAGTTTTATCTTCGCTTATTTTAAATATAAACAAGTTTATGGTAATAGAATAACTAAAGGGAAATAATGAAAGTAATTAAATGAAAATATTATTAATTAATTGAAGATATGTTGGTCAAATATAATGTTCCTTAATTTTGAACAAAAACTCTAAAAACGACACTTATTGAGAAACAGAGGGAGTATTATTTAACATTTTAAAGTAAAACCCATTTGTAAAAATCTAAACAATCAAAGAAGGGCAACACTTTTGTTAGGCCGAACTAACGGATCATCCGTTAGGCCAAAATTTCATATCAATACATTATAGTGCAAAAATTAATACATTATAATAAAAAACCAATACATCATAGTACAAAAATATCACAGTACAAAAACCAATCATCATATCACGGTTTAAAAATTTATAAAAAATTAGTACTTTACAGTACAAAATCCAATATATCATATTGTTTGCCATCAAAGAAATATATATTCATTTGTGCTTTTAAAATCTAATCTCGTGACTCCAGAAATTACGAATATCTCAAACTAAACGTCGCCTAAAGTACTCATAATTCACGTAAAATCAATAACTCGAAATGGAAAACTAATGTACAACAAGAGCTACGTTATTTTGGGACAGAATACACGTGAACTCTTGTAAGATTAGAAAAGGCCCGTGTAAGTTGTAGCTAACAACCCAATTCATTGTAGTGGACCAAATTTGTCATTGTACCACACCACTTTTTTCTGATCACAAAATCATTTATGCCACCCCTACCAAGTGATGTATACTTTCCCATTGGCGTATCATTTTATTTCTCTCTTGAGCACCACATTAAATCGCTACTCACCCGAGATTTTATACTTATATTTACTCTCTCTATTTCTCAATAAGTATTGTTTCGAGTCTTGACTAATCAATAGATTTACAAAAACAGTGGACTTTTCCCTAAATCACTCTTATAGCTATTAATTCATCTAATAAATATATTGAAAATATTTTATTTTCCAACTAATTAAGGACATATCGGGTATATATGTATTTATTTATTTTTTCTTTTTTTTTGTTTAAAATGACAACTTATTGTGAAGTGAATGAAGTATTTTATGAATCTTGATACTTTTTTCCTACATTGGCTCAGTGAAAATGGTACTAATAATAATTAGGCCACATCACCAACTTACTCTACCAAAGTTATTATTTGAAAGTAGATCGCAATAAATCGAAGAAATATAGACGAGTTAAAAAAATAAAATTATGTGAACCAAGATGAGGCGGTACATATTAATCTGTAATGGAGAGGAGGTGGAACTTGAACTCTACACATTCATACATTTCAATTTATTCAGGGGGCTAGGGTAACAACCCTATTATATAATATCTAATTTTACAATTTTTTTAATTATATTAACGTTATATTTCTTTTATATTATTTTTATTATATTTAAACAATTAAATACTACAAAATATAGTGATACAACATCATTCACTTATAAAAACAATTCAAAATTAAATAAAATATAATAATAATTATTCACTTTTAAAATATAATTTAATGTTAATAAATAATACAAAATTAATTTGAATAATTAAAAATTCTCCTGTTCACAAAATTATGTATGATATGACTACTACAAATTTTTACACCAAGTTTTTATGCCAATTATCGAGATCGAGAAAAGGCAGATGACATTAGAATTCAGATTTTTTTTTTTAAGAAGATAAAAAAATACAATGATGGCCACGATAGACTAACAACCCAAGTCTATCATTTTCTTGTGTACTGATAAAATAAACATGTCACTATTTGGGAAACGGAAACGAAGACGAAAACGGATAGGGTTGTTTTTCTTTGGATTTTGTCCCTGACAAACGTCATCAATGAGGTTGGGAAGTGTGATGGATGTGGTTAAGATATTAAAAAAGAGAAGTGAATAACAACTGTTGAATACTCATGTTTTACTGGTCTCATCTTACAATTCTTGTTCCGTTCTATGCATCGTATTTATATTTTTAATAGATAATTATTATTTTTTTAAAAAATAAAAATTATTTTAGTGCTTTTACCCTATTTTTATTATTTCATATTTTTAATTATTTTAAATACAAGAATATTATGATCGTTTGATATAATTATAATACTAATCATCTTTCTTAATCTCCGTGAAATTGTCAAATACGACAGATAGAACGGAACAGAAAGAGTAAAATAATTCCTACTTCTATTTTTCAATTAATAACCACAATAACGCTGATATTGAAGTATCAAAATTTATGAGAGATTGAACCTATATTTTTAAATTTAAGGTGTTCTAATGATTTTAATTGTTTATTATTGAATTGAAATTTTGAATACATATTTAATGTTCAATTTTTTAAACATGTGTAAAATATGGAATAAAACATATTCAAGTTAAAAATCTAAATACAATATTCGATAATTTCATAAGAACACTTTAAATTTTATAATATAATGAATTTATAAAAATCCGGGCTGCCAATATCCATGTCCAGCACAATAAGAAATATATTTTATATTAAGTAAATCAGAATAATAGTAACTCAAAATTCAGAGATGCAGAAAAACGCCAAAGCATTGAAGTCAAGTGCGCTTAAGTTTATTTTGATAATAAAAGTGTGACGTAGCGTAGAATTCAAGCATTGAACCTAGATGACGCTAGCTTGATGAGATTCTCAGTACAACATTACTCTATCCGCGTAGAATCCAAGCATTGGACCTAGGTGACGCTAGCTTGACGAGATTCTTAGTACAACATTACTCTATCTGTCGTATTTAAGTATATAACGCAAATTAAAATAATATTTAATGTGATATAGACATCAAATACCCATGCTACCATTTTTTTAGTAAGAATAGAAAATATTAAATAATAGTGAGATGAGAAAAAATAGAAGAGTAACATTTAATTTTTATGGGAAAAATATATTAAACCCACTTAACTATTCGATTTTCTTACACTTTACTATATATATTATTTTTATTACATTATACCATATAAACTATGAAATCTTCGCAGCGTACCCTATATGGACAATTTTACCTCCGAAAACTTTGATGATAATTTAAAACCTCATACTATGTTTTTTTTTTGCACTTTACTATATAACGTAATATTTTTTATACTTTACCAAAATAATTATTTTTTATTATTTATTGGTACATTTATGTATTCATTACCAACTAAAATTTAATAATGAGTAAATAAGCATTACAATATTAATTTTATATTAATAAAATCATTTACTTATGTATTCATTTTATGATTATAATATTTATTTTCTATTAATCCTACAATTAGAAAAAAACCAAATTAAACTTATCAATTTGGAAGTGTATTGAGCGTGTATCGAATTACTATATATATCAAAACACTAAGTTCGTTCAGTTTTTTCTCAATTTAGTTTTTATTTTTCACTAAACTAAAATTTTTGGGAAAAAATTGAATTAAACTAACTATTTTACTAGTGTTTTGGACGCATACCAAAATTATATTTTTGGTTTAAATTTTACTATTAAGTTTTTCTTTTTATTAATTTATTCTATATTTTCAAAAATAATTTTATTGAAATAGCAAAAATAAATAGAAAAATCCAAACCGAACATATCACTTTAGCATGCGTTCAAAATTCAATTTAGTTCGATTTTGTTTTAAAAACAAAATTATTTGACTAAAATTTTGAATATATTTTAGAAATACTTAATCAAGTTTATTATTTTCATATAATATTCGATACTCGTTCAAAAAACTACCAAAATAAAGTTTTGTTTCATTTTCTAATTATAATAATCATAGGAAAATAAATACTATAAGCATTATAATGCTTATTTGTTAATTATTTAATTTTATTAAACACGTAAAATGTAGTAATAAATTAAAAAAATGAAATATTATGGAGCGTAAAAGATATTAGATTATATGATAAATTATATATAAAAAAAGACATGGCGTGGGGTGTTTAGTGTCATTTTTACTGGATATCTCAAGGATATAAAATGTGAAAATCACATGATTTTTATAATAAAAGTGTAAGAAAAAAATAATTTGTATGATATAGTATAAAAAAGGGGAAATTGTCGAATAGAACCCAGGTGGAGGTCCATTTGTCAATTAGTCATACATTCAATTTTAAGTCAAATAGTACTTACTTTTTGCCAAATAATTCAAAATTGTGATATGAATATACCACAATACCCTTACTATTAAAATAACTAACTAATAATAATAATAATAAATTGGGGGCCACCTGCTGCCGTCATCAGCCGCCGGCCGCCGAAAAATTTTCCGGCGAAGATTTTTTCTTTTGCCCAGCAAATATAAAGTTAGCCGCCGGCCGGAGAATTTTTCGTCCGCCGGAATTTTTTTCCGATCACATTTTCTTTTCCTGATCATTCGAAAATATTTTCCGGCCATCGGAATATTTTTCGGCTGCCGGAATTTATTTTCGGCATTTTTTTTTTGTTTTTTTTCTACCCAAAATTTCTTACTGTATGTCTGAATTCTTACTACATGTCCATGGAGTCAGTGTAGTAAGTTTTTTTTTAACCTAGATATTTTTCTTACTATATATCTGGATTTTTTACTATATGTATGTATTTCTTACTATGTGTGCAAACATTTCTTACTATATGTCCAAATATTTTTTACTTAATGTCTAAAAAATAATTCCGATCACCGGAAATATTTCTTACTATATGTCCGAATTTCTGACTATATGTAAAAAAAAATTATTTAATGTCCAAAAATTCATACTTGATGACAAAAAGTATTTTATTTGATTGCAAAAGTTTCTTGATTTGATGTGCAAATGTTGTTATGTATTTCTTACTTATTACACACCTTTTTTTTTTTACTTATTACACACTTTTGTTTTGCCAAAAAAAAAAAAAAAAAAATTCTTGCTTAATAGTAAATTATTATTATGTATTTTCTTATTTAATCCAAATTATATATTATTTTATAGTGAAATTTCATACTTTATTTTCAAGAAATTATCCGATCTCCCCTACGCCTAGGACGTTGTCTGGGCGAAAAGCTATGTGAAGTAAAAGAAGAAAACCATCCATTCTGGTTCTATATTTGTTCGAAGCTCCAGGCTTCGGCGGGTCACCATTACTTGACTTTAAAGTAAGAAAGTTTGTTATTATATATTCGAAAAAGTAGGAAAAATTCTTATTTTATAGTGAAATTTCTTACTTTATTTTATAAAATAAAGATACTTCTTATTAAAAATTTCTTATTTTATAGTTAGATTTCTAACTTTATATTTGGTTGGGAAAAAAAAAATCTCGCCGGAAGATTTTTCGGCGGACAGACGGCGGGCGGCGCCGGACAGCAGCGGCGGTGGGGGTGGCCGGCGGGAGGTGGTGGTGTATTGTTTATTGATATTATTATTATTAGGGGTAACATTGTAATTGTATATTTATGGTTAGATTATTTGACATTTTGTATAATTAATTATAGTATTTGATAAAAATATATTTCCTATGTAGTATTTGGCAATTATCCCTAGAAAAAGAATAGTTTAGGGGTTTAATTTATTTTTCCAATTTTTATCGACGATGGACAAGTTTTGTAGGTAAAGTAAAAGCAACAAATAAAATTAGATAATTTTATTTTAAATGTGAATGATAGAAAAGGTCGGACAGTATTATTACAGTAACATTAACAAAATACTAAAATGATAATTATCCATGCAGTGCTAAAATGAATGCACTTGTGCACACCCCTATATACAGACCTTTCCCATCAACATTGAAACTTTTCTTTTAACCTAAATTAACTAATATCTTGTCCTAATAGTAATAACATGTTAAGAAAAGGGATTAAATCCCAGAAAAAAAAAGAGATTCTTGCCAAAAAAAAAAAAAAAAGGATAATTCTTCTTCTGCTAGTTCTTCTCTCCCTTCCTCAAGGCATGTTTAATATTATTAGTGTGCTCGATTTAAAAACATCTTCTCAGAGGCCGAACATTTGCAATTTGCACGAATATCGCTCAGAGACTGCAATTTAACCATGGATTTTTTTGTCAATAATTTACCACCAAAAAAAAAATAAATAATAATAATAAAAGAAAGAACAAAAGATTCAAAACTATGAGCTATACCTTGTACTGTTTCTGGAGACCTTTTATGTACTCGACAGCCAAATCCAACATATCTGATGTGTTTGTTTGCTGCATTCCAAGAGAATGAACCTTACTTCATAAAGAAAATTTCCAAATGTAGAAAGAAATGGCTATATATATATATATATGTATGTATATGTAGTACCTTATCCATGTTAGGAACAAGCTCCTGCAATTTCCTCATTCTTTCACTAATTCTCGTCCTTCTGACCTGTACAAGTAATCTAAAATTTGAAGTGATAGCTACTTATGAAGAGTGTTTCAGATTTCTAATTCTGCTTCTCGTTTGATTTTTACGGACAAATAATTAAATCACTTTCACAACTTATAATAACTTGTGATTCAGAACTACTTTTCGCTTCTACTACAATAAATCAATTCCTCTAAAATCATAAGCCTTTGCAAACACTTTCTTAAATATTGATACAAGAAGTAGTTCAAAATCAAATTCTAGTAAGAACCTCAAGAATCATGAACTGAGTTAATGTATAATAACGGTAACAAAATTTTACAAATTTACCCTCTCGGCTATGCTTCGTGGATGAGTGGCACAACCGCGCTTAGCACGAATCTTACAAGGAACCGTATCTTGAAAATGCAACAGTTTTTCCATAGCACCAATTTCCGCGGGTGGCGCCTTAGGCAGACTTAAGTGGCGTGACAAAATATGCGCCCTATTTTCCGTCTCCACATCCTTATTTTAAAAAAAGAAAAAAAGTATTCCAATCAACATAAACATCAATTTTAAGATGCAATAATTGTATCTAATGAAATTCAAATTTTAATACCTGTGTATTAACGAATAGCGTCCGATCATCGTCCATCTCCCTTTTGATGCCACTGATGAGATTTTCTGCATAGTATGAAGAATCATTGTTCCAAGATCCAAAAGTGGAGAATAAATTGTCACAGCTAACATTTTCGACTTTTGGATCCTCCATGCCGTTTAGCCGGCCATTTTCATGCTCGGCCTCTGTGATTCGAGACAACATTCCTAAGGATGAGAAATTCATATGATTCCTTAATCTACCGGAAGATGTAATTAAGTCTCCATTAGCACCACCATCGGCTACTCTGTAGTTTCCAGTTATTCTTGCTCCAGCATAACCTGCGAAATTGCTGATAATATGTCAGCAGTGCAATTTAATAATGCATAGCTTTTATTTCAAGATCATAAAAAAAAAAAAATCACATCAAAAATCAAGATAAAATTTTGATAAATTAGCATTGAGTCACTCATGAGAACCCTTTTCATCAAAGAGAAAAAGGTTAATCACTCGAAAAGAGATTTCTTCGTTTTCTTTTTTCTTCATCTCACTTTTTTCCCTATAGATCCAAAAACAAATTAACTTGATTGGAGCTCAATCTGTATATTTACAGAAAAAACAAATAGGCAGAAGAGGAACAAGAATCAAAAATAAGGAAAAAATACCCTCAAGTTTAACCTCATGTGTCAAAAACACTTGTAACTTAAAATCATTAAAAACTACGTAATATAGTAAAAACAACAAGAATCAAAAGACAAATAACAGGAGAGTCATATTGTAGTCAAGTGGTTAAAATTCACAAGGGCTCGATAAACAGAAACAAAAATAAAAATAAAAAGAGAACACACACACACACAAACAGGGCAGAATATGAAAATTTCCCAAACACATCACTCATTCTCATTCCAAGCCTATGTAATTCATCAAGAAAATCAAGCACGTTTCAATTTCACTCCCAAAATAGAGAAAATCCCAAGTCTTTAATTGATTAAAAGAAAAGAAAAAAAGGAATACCATTTTGAAAATTGAGTTGAGAAAACAATCCAGCAGGTGAGCTATTTTGCCTCACAAGACTTGAGCCCATATTTTTTCCCTGGCCCTCATAATCCATCCCAGTTGAGCTCACAAACCTATTACAACCTTGACCAACATTTTGCCTTGGATATTGAGGTGGCAATTGTGAATTCATTGCAGAAAATCCCTTATTACAACTATTATCATCATCATCATCATTTTCCATTACATTCACACTGCTGTTTGTCTGATCATCAGAACAGAACCCTGATGCCAAATTGGTGAAATTTGACAGCAAAGAAGTTGGGGCTGACCTATACCTTAATAGACCGGCATTATTTTGGTTGCTGTCATTATTATTACCACTAAACTCCATGATTAAAAAAACTATTTTTGTGCTATTTATTTATTTTTAGGAAAAAGAGTTAAGTAATGCTAGCTCTTGTTTAGGCTTGGATTTAGATGGAATTATAGGGCTGGGATCTGAAAGATAATAATTCATGAGAATCACCTTACATTTACACTTTTTTGAACTTTATCCTCACAAGAAAATTCTTGTAGTCTCTGTCAGGAAAAAAGAAAATAAAAATTCAACTGCTTTTGTTTTAAGTAGTTTAGAAATTAAAAAGAATAATTAATAAAAAAAAAACAATAAACAAGAAAAAGGGCTTGTCCTTGAAGGAACAAAGATTCAGTCTTGAAGGATCTTCTAGCTGATGGGTTTTGGAGTATATAGATTACACAAATAATTTGAGTAGATTTTTTTGGTTAGGATTGAGAAAGTGGAGAAAACAGAAATAGGAAGAAGAGGCAAATTTTGAAAGGAGAAAAGTGTTGCAACCTTTTTTTTAGTTTTTTACCTCATACTTTCTTCTTTGAGAAATTGCCTTTTTGAGTTATGGGTTAAAAAATGTGGAACAGAGCTGTTTTAGGGATAGTTCCCAGGAAATAAACAAAATTTATGAGGAGAGGTGACACTTTGGAAGTTAGTGCAGTTTGTTGGATTTGATGTAAAGTAGGATTTGATTATCATTTCTTTGAAATAAATAAAGTTATTTGTAGAGTATTGATTATTTATATGAAATGTAAATTGCTTTCTTTCAAATATTGATTACTAATGTGGGTAAAATAGATCCAGTATCATCAAAAACAATTTAAGAATGATATTGTACAAGTCATTTTCATTAATTAAAAAAAAAACAATTACTCAAAATTATATAGCTAAATAAATTATCTGGAATTGGATTAAATGGGTGCAATATTTATGGTGGGTTCATAGGATTAAATTATAATCACTCAATATCTTTAGATCTGATCGATGTAAATTGGTAAGAGGATAGATAACTAATAAATATATAACATGTATTATTATATACTTGTACTACTAAATGTGCATTAACAAATTATTAAATGTGCAATAAAACTGTTGGAAATTGACTTGAAAAATCATGAAATATAATGCAAATATCATTCTCATTCTAATTGTATATCAATGTAATTTTAAATGTGCATTATTATACGTCTAAATGTGCAATAATTTTTTATTTTTTAGTTTTTGAAATAATCTCAATTCAATTTTAAATTTACAAATATGTAGGAAAGTTGAATGGGTACTGTTTCTTAGGTCGTAAGGGAATGATATGGTGTAATTTATTTTGACAATATTTGTATTTTTTTGAAACTTATATAGAGATTTCAATTGAGGGAGAATTATTAATCGAGGAAGAAGAGAAATATAAATGATATAATTTAAGAAAAATTTACGGTTTCGAACTATACCATTTTTCACTTAATTATAATTATTAGATAATTTCAAGAAATAAGTGGTGGGACAGATCAATGGATGTAAATGCAAGGGGGTGTGGGGCATTGATGCCTCCACGACACCGTAGTCATTTCCTATAATTTATATTAGTTAATATATTAGTTTTCATTTAAATATTAATTGGTTCGTATTTAGAAATTTATTGATGCACACAGAGATGTATTTGACCACCAAACTAATTTATATGACAAATTATTAAGTAGATCAAGGTATACATTGTATCATACACCAGGTTAAGTTCATTTTAAATGTGATAAATGTTCATTTTCGCCAAAATAAGTTTTTATATTTGTTGTAATATATTTTCGTTTTGACTAGATAAATATGCATTTATGAACACGTAACAGGCATAATAATATTCATATTTGCTGTGATAAAAATACTCATGTTTGTTCAGATAAAAATTCATCTCCATTGTGATAAAAATTCATCTCTATTATGATAAAAATCAATATATAGCTATTAAAATGTGTGTGTGTGTGTGTGTTAAAAATATGCAACGTGATAAAGATGAACTTTAATATAATACATGTATAATTTTTCACAAAATATGTAGTATGAAAAATGTACATTGTATTAAATATTTGTTTTTGTTATATTAAATGTTCATTTTCGGGTGTATGATACAATATTCACCCGTGTATACATAATTTATTAGATCTAAATGTATTAGATAGTTATGATTTTGTCCTACAAACTCATTAAAAATGGACCCATTAAATCTACTCCCTCCATTATCCTTTATTTATATTAATATTACAATTGTTGTGAAGTTATGGTGATTCAGTTTTTCGTTTAATTTACTTCCAGTAAAGCCCGAGATTTCAGTCAAGGAATGAGATTATGATGGACTCAAAATATCAAATGCAAAGGCGACACATAAAAACTAGAAAAAAGCTAAATGCAGGAAAAGTTTCAGGAAAAGGCTCAGGGAAAGGACTTAGTTTTACATTTTCACCCTTAAGGCTTTTAAAAGGTGAAAGAATGAGAAAATGCTACTAGAACCCTAGAAAATTTTATAAATTTACACTTTACTCCCAAAATATATTTTATTTTATCAAGAAAAAATCCTAGAATATGTGTCACCCCTAAAAATCCCTAAAATGGTATCAGAGCCTAGGTTTATTAAGAACTTATAAGAAAATTTATTATAATCAAGTAATTAACTTTTGGTGAGGAAATTTATCTCTAAAATAGATTCGAACGAGTGTTCGAGATGTATTCATTTCAGGCGATATTTCCAAATATTAGAAATATACGAGTTGGACCACAAAGAGCAGGTAGCATATTGGGATAACCAATATGTTGAGCAAAAACTCGCAGGAGTTGATAAGAAAACCTTGAGACAATGCGAGAAACAAAAGGCGTATCATCTTAGTTATCTTTGGGTAAATCAGATGTTGAAGACGGATCTAATGAATCCATAGGGATGCCGCTCTTGAATCCCATCAATAGATCCAACTGCAGCGAGGTATCCGATTCCTCTAAGAACCCTAAAGATCTTAGCACTACTGCAAAACAGTGATTTAACAGCGGTTTTTACAGGCTTTATATCGATCGCCGTTAAATTTTACGGCGGTTTTTAAAAACCGCCGTAAAAAAATCATAAATTAACGGCGGTTTTTTAGGGATTTAACGGCGGATTTTGAACCGCCGTAGTTTAGATACTTTCGACGGCGGTTTTTGAAACGCCATCGAAATTATCACTTTTAACGGCGGTTTTTTAAAAATACCTTCTAAAAAGTCGGTTTTCCAGAACTAACATTTTACGTCGGTTCTTGAAAATACCTTCTAGAAAGTAGTAAAAAAAAATGAAAGCAGGTGCAACAAAAAAGCTCAAATATTAACAAAACTTCGAACTTAACATTATAACCAAATGTTTTTGCTCAAATCAACTCAAAATCTCAATAGCTAAAACCAAAGTATATGCCAAGAAAAGGGTCCCAAAAGAGTTAAAAAAACATCGAGAAAGACAAAAATTTCAGATAACTATAATATCCAAACAATAAATATGTAAAAATCATCAAATTTGTAAATAATCCAGAAAATAGAAATTTATGTAAAACATCTCTCGTCGGAGAGAAGCGCATTGATCTCTTTCTTCGACTCTGCAAACATCTCCTTGTTGTAAGCATTGACTAAAGTAAACAACAGCGTCCACCTTGGCATAATAAATGATGAAAAAAATTAAGTGTCTCATACACAATTTTCAGAAAGTTTCTGGAATTTATGCAGAATCATATCAAAATTTGTATTTTTCAGAAGATGGTTAAGAATCATCCTAAGATAAAAACATGCGTTTGATCCCAAATATATATTACCTCATAAAGCCCTCTTTGGAATTCATCCAGAAAGGTGGAAGCAATTATAGTCCAAGAAGATCCAATAAGAAA
>BMAC01000198.1:73396-96056 GCA_014905375.1 Phtheirospermum japonicum
AACCAAATGTTTTTGCTCAAATCAACTCAAAATCTCAATAGCTAAAACCAAAGTATATGCCAAGAAAAGGGTCCCAAAAGAGTTAAAAAAACATCGAGAAAGACAAAAATTTCAGATAACTATAATATCCAAACAATAAATATGTAAAAATCATCAAATTTGTAAATAATCCAGAAAATAGAAATTTATGTAAAACATCTCTCGTCGGAGAGAAGCGCATTGATCTCTTTCTTCGACTCTGCAAACATCTCCTTGTTGTAAGCATTGACTAAAGTAAACAACAGCGTCCACCTTGGCATAATAAATGATGAAAAAAATTAAGTGTCTCATACACAATTTTCAGAAAGTTTCTGGAATTTATGCAGAATCATATCAAAATTTGTATTTTTCAGAAGATGGTTAAGAATCATCCTAAGATAAAAACATGCGTTTGATCCCAAATATATATTACCTCATAAAGCCCTCTTTGGAATTCATCCAGAAAGGTGGAAGCAATTATAGTCCAAGAAGATCCAATAAGAAAGGAAAAGTCGAGCAAAACGAAAGTACCTGAAAATTGAAGTGGAAAAATATTTACGAAATACAATTGGAAATCTAGAATAATAACTTTTGGAGAAAAATATAGGATAAGAGACTTACCGAATGTTGATTGGGTTTCAGATTACACAGAAATGGAGAATGTTAGCAGATGTGAAGAAAGGACTGAACAATTGGTTCGCTACCACTCGGAGATCCGGCGAGTCCCAACCGGCGCAAAGCACCTGCAATCAGATACCAAACAGAGTTAAGGATAGAACCGGCGCAAACCTTACACTGCCCGCTATTTCCTTCCTTGGCGTTCATATTCATGGATGAACCAAGTTTCAAAGGCTTCTTCAGATAGCTAGTCAGATCCCCAACAATTCGATAGGCAAAAGATGGCTGAATGCAGATTTTAGGGCTGCTTTTATGTCCGACTGAAGCAAACTAATCGTTAAAGATGGCTGAACCTGAAAATGACAACAATTGACGTAAGAATCATATTTTGGAGAAACTGCCTGCAACATATAAGCAAATTGCATCTTAATGGCAAATGAACAAAAGAATTAGTTAATTAATCAACAAGATAAACTCTTATTATTGAGCCAAAATAACAACAATAATTACAGGACTTAATAATATCTAAGATACATACTGCCAATTTGACACTCAACCATAACATTCTTGAATAAAACCAAATATATACATTTACCACCAGGGCAAAAAGAGCCAAACACTGAAGATTTAAGGTGTTAAACCATTAGAGATACTGTTCAAATAGATATCATAATGCTCTCAGTCGTTTATATACATATGCTCAAAGAAGGACGACAATCAAGATTAGTTCCTTTTGACAGAAACAACCAAGAAAACACAGAGTCCATGCGTATACATGAAGATAGAAATACAAGGTTCGTAATATAGGATTACGTATTTAGGGGGAAAGGTAATCAAATAGATGAATGGAAAAAAGTATACCTGAAACTCCCAAACATCAATATCTATTAAATATCTTGACAGGAAATGCAATTCCATAAAGCAAGAAAGTTAAATGCGAAAACAATTTTGTATGATTTAGTCATCCAGAATTACACATGAAATGTTGTGTGAAAGTTTTATTAGGAAATATGAAAAACAGAAGCAGAAAGAAAAATAAAGGAAAAATATAAATTCATCATAAACCTGAGATTTCATTCTTGACAAGCAACACAAACATGAAAGTAGTTGGGTCATGCTACATTATATCACAAAATCTCAAATAAAGACAATATCCCTTAGAGTTGCTATCAACATGAGTTTTTTTTACCCTTTACAGACCACGGACTAACCGAACCTAACCCATTCTCCAACACACACGAAAACCTACTGATCTTTCCTACTTTGTCAGAACAAGTATCATCCCCCGATGAGGAATAAGTAGCAAAACAAATGTCCTACTTTCGTAAAGAGAGATTTTCCACCATTCTCTTGCTAGAACCCCAATGATCTCTCTATAATCATAATGGTGACAGAATACAGAAACAAACAAAGAGAAATCATCGAACACAATGAACAAATTAAGTATGTCATCCATACTATATTAAACCTGATCTCACAACTACATTCAGGTCAACCAAAAAATTTAAAGCACATAATTTTAGCAATATCTAGGTGAAATATTGTGAAGCCTATCATTCCTCTTCTTGGTTAACCTAGCCATCTGGTCCTGAAGTTATCTCAAACTGTCATTGTACAATTAGATTTAATTTATTTCAGCTGGACTCAAATATCTTGCTATTGCTTTTGATTCCTTCATTCCACATCTTTCCTATATTTTTATGCAATTATACAAAACACAAGTGATATAGTTGAAAAAGTAAAATGTTGAAACAACCACTAATATGTGATATTTTGGCCTATTGGCTATTGCAAATTAGGCACTTATGTGAGAACTTCAAATAATTTATGTATTCATAGCCATAGAATTCCATCAATTATATTATCAAAACAATTAATAAATAAAAAAAAGTACTAGAAAATGAAATTAGGAAATGCCATAAAAAGCCCTGAAGCTGCTAACATCACGTGGTATAGGGAAAAATAGTACAGATCGCAGCAGAAGAAGTTTTAGATTTGAAAAAGAAAATTAGAAGACTTATATTCCAAGCTTTTGTGTTGCCTACTTATGAAAAATTCGTGCAAAAGATCAATAGCTTGCCCGCAAGAGAACGGGGTCGCGCGTAGTTTTGGCAACTTGACTCGAGTCGTCTCTCGAGGAATATACAATCGGAATTCTCAAACAGTTTGTTCAACTTAAATTCACATACATTTGGGGGGGGGGGGGGGGGGGGGTTGATTGTTTGATTATCTAAGAATTTAAAACGCAAGCAACTATAATTAAAACTAGGAAATTGAATTTAGATATTTGAACTTATAAACTAGAGAAATTATTCTAAGATCTTTAAATAAGATTAACCAGCATAAACGAACATCAATTATCTAGAACGAAATGTAAACAAAGTAAACTAATCCAAGCATGAATAATAACTAAGCATTAATTAAACTAAAGATTACGAATTCAATACCAAAAATATCTAAGGTTTGAAACATCAAATAACTCAAGAACAAATATTAGAAACTACTACTTAATTGCATAAATTAAACTAAGAAAGCGATTAAAAGGTTTAGAGTACTTATTAAACTAGAAAGCGTAGTAAATTCTCCAGCTACTCCGGAGGAGTGAATGATCTTGGTCGAAGAACGGATCGCGAACGGACAGTTGAAGCGTTGTGATCCACTAATCTTCAATCTTGATCACTTGTTGTTATTGGGATGAGGATGGTGTTGTTCTCGAATCGAGAGATCAAGTATTCAGTGTATGGGGGAGAGGTGTCATTTGGGACGGACTTGGAAGGGTTTAAATAGATTTCTCTTGAATTGGAGCATAAGAAACCCTAAAATTCCCGATTTTGGGCCGTCGCGTCGATGGAGCGTCGACTGACACGTGCCGGTGCTCAGCGTCGGTGCTGCCTAGCGCGCGCATCGGCTGGGCGGGTGCGTCGATGGTGTGTGTCGACATCGACGCTTCACAAGTAGCGTCGACATTGCGTCGACATAGATGCGTCGATATCGACGCTTCAGCAAGTAGCGTCGACGTTGCGTCGACATAGATGCGTCGACATCGACGCTTCAGCAAGTAACGTCGACGTTGCATCGACGCTGTGTCGACTGACGCAGGTCATTGACTCGCGTCGACGGTCGCGTCAGTCGACGCGGCTGCGCGTCTGCCTCCGTCTCTTTCTTATCTGTTTGCTACTCGTTCACCGGAAAGCTCGTTCTCCATTTCGTGAATATCAACTTCATCTAATTATGCGCCGAACTCGTCCGGTTACTTAGCTGTAAAGTGAAAAATCACAAATAATCACTTATTTGCATCAATCTAGGTCAAAACGCGGTAAAATAAGCTGAGAGTACAAATATATGAAATAGAGCTTAAACTACCCAACTTATACCAGAAACAATAAGAAAAAAAAACTATAAACCTACTAAAAATAAGGACAAATATGTGCTAATCAACTTACATATTCTGACTCAAGGAAAATCCCTTTTTGATCTATAGCTGCTCAGACTGCAAATTCCTAAACACGAGAGGCAAGACTAATAGAAGTGAAACGTCAGTAATCATGTCGAAGTTCATACAAATATACCCTTACAGCAAAACATTAACAGACGGAAAAAAAAAAGGCAGTAAGAAATCTGAATTAGCAAATCTAACCCTGATTCAACTATCAATTGACTTTTTTGTCACATAAACTGCAACCATTTATGAGTTTTAAACCTAATTGGATACTACAAAATCATTAATTTGAGATAAAACCTTAATAAGATTATGTGATATTGTTGAAAATGTTGTTACTATTTTATTATATTTAGGTTTAATCTGGCAGGGGCCTTGTTGGAAAAGAAATCAAGTGTGGATAAGGTTACATACCAATATTCCATAGGAATTGCTATTTCAGAATTACGGAAAGGTAATAGACTAGTGTTCAATTGTTCTACAAAGCCTAGGTTGTTTACGTACCACATATCACTCTAATACAACGTATAGACCTAACACAACCTCAACGCATGATGATTGGGAAAAATAGCCGATCGATTTTGGTACTCACTTAATGGAAATGTCACTTGTTCTTTTAACATAGGCCCATCTAGTATTCCTCCATCCATATCACCAGCTAATCTAACAGAATAATTTCTTTCTTTTTGAACTCGGATCTGCTTGAAATATTGTCCATTATGGTGCTAGAATCTGCGTGGACTTGACTGGGTGTGCTATTTCCAGGCAGTCCACTCAAGCTACCATGTGACAGGTTGCTAGATAACAACAGTGTATGTCGAAACTTGCACATGGAAGCCTGGCATATAAGGACCAAACCTAGCGGGCAGAACAATGAACTAACTAATCACGAATCACTAAAGTTAATTTAAGCTACAAAATTTSGAACAAAAAAAGATTAAAAACACCCATAATTGAGACATATACCGAATCAAAGCATTCAAGAGCATGAGAAAACAAGGATGAACTCAGAAATTGCTCTAAATGGATTTATCTTCAGATTAGCAAAATTAGAAATCTGATGTGAACACTTGAAATTAGCAGAAACGATTAACTGGAAAATACACAAATTATCAAAGTCCTTATCATATTTCAAAAAAATTAGAAATACAGCTAATAATCAATCGAATAGATTCACTTTTAATCAAACACCGAAATTAATACAAAACCTAGAAAAATCCCCAAATTCAATCAAAGGCGATAAAATTCAATAAGAGTCCCTAACAGAAAAATGGAAATCCCCAAACACGCACCAAATTACTGCTATTATGCGAATTTAAAAAAAAAAGAAAAAAATTATTACGAGATGAACAGGCGCTTTAATATGCTTGATGAGAAAGGAGGTGCATTGATGGTCCTTAATCTCGTGCTTGTGATGCTTCTTTATATAATCGTTCTCCACTCCGCTCGATCCTTTGACATTCATCGTCATCGTCTCCTTCTCTGATTTCAGTTTCTCYGGGAAATTTCTCCTCCGATCACTTGAGTTCAGTGCGGCGGAGTAAATCGTGGAAAAAGCTCGACCGGCGAGTTGACTCAGTAAGCTAGGTACAGTCTACAGACTTCTGAGGAGAGGAGAGATTGAGATCGAAGAGGGCTATGGTTTTTTTCGGAGGAGGAGGGTTCAATGAATTGATTTTTATTAAAGAAATAAATAAAAAGAAAAAGAATCGAAAAAAGAAATTAATAAAAAGAAAAAGAGTTGAAAAAATAAATAAAAAGAAAAAAAAAGAAAGGATAGATGAATATGAACCGCAGATTAGACACAAATCAACGGTTGAAACAAAGCAAGACGGGGATTGGTGACATGGCAGACTGTGGATTCTACGGCGGTTCTAAGAGAACCGACGTTAAATTCAGAGAACTGAACTAATTAACGGCGGTTTTTAAGAAACCGCCGTAAATACTTATTAATTCCCGGCGGTTTCTTAAAAATTGCCGTTAATTTAGTTCACATTTAACGTCGGTTCTATAAAAACCGCCGTAAAATGCCGATTCTACGACGGTTTTTTAATAACCGACGTCAATTTAATGATTTAACGGCGGTTTTTCCAGAACCGCCTTTAATGAGCCGCCGTGAAAAGCCAATTCTGCACTAGTGTAGAGAAATCCAAAGGATGATACAAGACATCGACCACCATATCCAAGTACAGATGAAAGAAATGTTTGAACATCAAAAGGAAACACGAGAGATCCTAATTGATGTTCAGAAACGAGTCAAGGCCCTTGAAGCCAAGCCAATTACATCCATAGGAAGACGATGTATAACCTTTGGAACGAAACCCATTCTACACCAAAAGGGGAAACCGACTGAGGTTATAAGACAACCGACGAAAGAAGAGAAGATGATGGCAATAATCAAGGGAACCCCATTACAACCTAAGAAGTAATGGAGAGAATCAACGTTGAAGATATCCATGACCTTATCGAATCCTTCACAGGATTAGGTATTGTAGATCTAAAAATGAACTCAGGAGATTCTTCGGCCTTAGTACCAAGAAGCACTCCTGCACCACCACCAACGAGTTTTAATCAAGGCGAAAGTTCTGCTTCACATGAACTAGTACCAGACGCTCCAATGCCACATGTCGGGGATTTTACCATAAAAGGATATCCCACAGAGATAGTGGGCACCAGGCAACGTCAATATTCTCAACACGCCATACGTGAAGTCTCAACTTGATCCCATACATCCATATGGGCTAATGTTGGATTTGGATGTCCTAGACATCAAGAACCGAGAGATATTTATAGATGATTGGGCATCTGCAATGCGAATTGCAGTTGGAACTCTCGGATTAGAGAAGGAAGGGTTCATTTTACTCCTTGAAATGAGCCTTCAAGGATCTGTAAAGATCGCATGGGACTTAACAGGAGCAGATATAAAAATGGGAGTTATATCTGGTGAATCACTAAAAGGAATCGTCGATAATATGGCTAAATTATTCAAAATCCATTTTATCGGCACAGGATATTTCGAGGGAATGGAAGAGGAAAAGAAGAAAAAATATCGACAGGCCCTCTATTACCTCGAGTTACGAGATATTTCTCACGTGGACGAATATATCCAATTATTCACCGAATACCGATGAAAATCCAAGGTGAATGATAGAGATGCTACTCAACTTTTCTTTGCGAAAATACAAAGTCCGTGGAGAGAAATGTTGATACAAGAATACAAACCAGCGACCGACATGCATACGGTTTCTAGAAGGATGTCGTTCCTAAAATCCAAGCTAGCAGAGTGGTGCCACCAGGCAGCACTTTACAAAAATTACAAGAGACTAAAAGGGATTAATAAATCAGTTCTTCTATGTTGCGCCGAGAATGACATTTCAACAATGGTGGGAGGTCAACCACAGAGACATAAGCGGAAGAAAGAAAGAAGCCATCCTTATGCTCGAAGAAACAAGAAAAGTTTTCCATGGAAACCAAGAAGGTTCTGGTCAAAACAAAAGGCCAGAAATTATAAATCAGGACAAAGGACGGGACCAAGTCGAAGTCGGGGCTCGTTCTCAAGCCAAGGAGGCACCAGTAGAATACCAACAAAGAGAACTTTCAGGCGAGCTCACACTAGAGCTAATGAAAGTTTTAAATATTGTAACTGCTGGACGTGCGAAGTCAAAGGGCATATTTCTACAGATTGCCCTAGAATAAAAAAAAGGAGTTAGACAGTTCGAGAAACCTCAAGAGTTCGAAGAAGCTGTCTATTACCAAAATCTGGTACAGGTGTATCAGTTTGAGGATACACCCTCAGATGAAAGCATCTATGAATAAGATATCTACTCTGAAGATGGAAGTGAATCATATTCTGAATCAAAGTGAAGAAGAATTTCTTCAACAAGTGGTTAGGGAGGATATGTCAGGATTCCTCTCACATACAACAGTTTCTCATAAGATGCTTATGAGAATAATGAAAGAATATCCAAAGCTCCAAATGTATGAAGGATTTACAATAGGAGCAATGGAAAAGACGATGGATAATTTGGGTTTAAGAAATCGAAAACACCAAATTATTCATAGAGTTTCCACGGGAGAATTCTTAATACCCACGGCATATAGGAGAAACCAGATCAAGAAGCAACTAATCCCCTACCAAAAAATCCAGAAGATTAAAAGCACATTCGGGAGATAAATGGCAAATACACTTTCGTGGATCCACATTGGAGCATTTCAAGTGATTATAAAATCAACTTTTAAAGAAGGAGTTGATTCACCATTAAATCTAGCTCTCTTTAATAAAGAATCTCAAATCTCAAAGATTCTTGTCTGGGAGCAATCACAAGAGATTTATACACAGGAAAACTGGCATTTAATGTCTACCCAAGGATTACGTATAATTTGGCAGATCGAGATTTCAGTAGAGTTCTAACCCTTCATCAAGACTTCAAAAGCCCAAACCTGATGACGGAGGGAAACAGACCCTACTCCATTACGTACAAGATTTCCTATCACTCTCGAATACTCATCATTCAGAAGTATTCTTTAGAAAATGGTTCATAGAAAAACTAAGGATCTTTGAAGAAGTAGCGAAGGCATTTTTACCAGAGATCATGCAATCTCCAACAATTAGAGAGATTGATATGAGAATTAAAGATCATCCAGTTCTTAATAAAAGTAAGAACCTCATGATCGAACCAAGGATAATGTCTTTCCAACAAGACATAATGATCAGTGGACCTCAATGGGAAGGTCCAAGAATCAGTCAAAGCACTCGAGCTCCTGAAGTATTCAAAACTAATGGAGAGTTGAAGTGCCCAGAAGGATGGAGAGGTGTAGAAGTGATATTTGACATTACTCAAAAGGACAATGTCTTCCCTTGTGATGCATTATATCACTTACAACAACCTTCCCTAGGAAGATATCAAGGAACCCTCAAGATTTGAGAAATTGAAACAATCAATTAGGGAAGCACAGGAAGAATCCCAGAGCAACTAACTCTAGGGATAGAATTTCTCGAGAATCATAAACCTTGGAAAATGTTAAGAGATGGAATGGAGTTTACGATGGGCGAAAAAAGATATAGAATTAAATGAGCACAAGACCATTCTCCATATACATTTCTGTTGGAATGATATATACAATATATCATGTAGAATATTTTGCAGCCTACATTGATTAAGGCGTAGGAATCTGCACAGCTAAACTAGAAGTCTTCCTCAAAGAGATGAAAGAAGAATTATCTCCAGTAGCGGGAAGAGGTTTCTTTAAAAGGATTTTAGTCCTAAAAAGAGGGATCAAACGAGCGGACATGATGATGGGAGGAGCAAATGGTACTTCATGGTACAAAGTAAAGACTCCACCAACTATTACCATGATACGGGAGCAGATATTCTGTTAGGAAATAATTTCCTACAGACATTTAAGAGATTTACACAAGTAAAGGAGACTAGAAGACTTATTTTCACAACCCCATGTGATTATAAGATTATAGTCCAGTGACTAAGAGAGGCATTTCATAGAAATATGCCAATCAATTTTCGCAAGCATGGTGATGAAGGAAAACTTCGACACCCAAAAATGAAGGACCGTAGAAGGTATGGAGAAGCAATTCTCCAACTATGAAACGAGAGCTTAGGTGGCAGAAAGGAAGAAAGAATAAAATCACAAATGATTGAAATCCTCAAAGCGAACCTAGACACAAGTGCACAACCTGACACCACCATGTAAGAACAAATTTCACTGGAGGATATCAAAATAAAAAATCAAAAGAATTTCAACAAAAATCCTCTAGCATGGTGGGATAAGAACGAGCTCAAAGCATATTTGAAGGTGAAAACTGGAAAAGAAAATGAGCTTGTCAGATATAAGCCTATCCCGATGAACCAAGAAGATCGAAAGGATATGTAACAAATCCTAAGGAACACATGGACCTTAAGTTAATTGAAGCAGGCGTCTCTCCATATAGTAGCCCAGGGTTCCTGGTTCGCAACCATGGAGAAATAAAAAGAGGAAAACCAAGATTGGTAATTAATTACAAAGGAATCAATAACATCTTGGAATTCGATGGATATTATATCCCAAGCAAAGAACATTTGGTAAATTGCATTAAGAATGCAAAAGTGTTCTCCAAGTTTGATTGCAAATCTTGGTTTTACCAGATTAAGATAGAAGAAGGAATCAAGAAGTTCACGGTCTTATCCACACCACAAGGACATTATATATGGAACGTTATGCCCATGGGTCTAGCAAATGCACCCCAGATATACCAGAGGAAGATGGATAATCTTTTTAAAGATTATTTCAATTTCATGTTCGTGTACATTGATGATATGCTCATCGCATCAAGGATCATCTAAAACATTTGGAGATCTTCTCAAATATTTGCCACAGAGAAGGATTAGTTCTTTCGGAAAAGAAAGTAGTAATTGCTACAAGAAAAATCGAGTTCCTTGGGATAGAGATCGATGAGTCTGAAATCATTCTACAAAATCATATTGTAGAAAAGATACAGGGATTTCCAGACACACTAAAGGATAAGAAACAACTTCAAAGTTTCCTAGGAGTTCTTAATTTCGCTGGGATGTTCATAAATAACCTGACACATTACAGGAAGGTGTTTAGTTCCCTACTAAAGAAGGGTGTTGATTTCAAATGGGAAAAGGAATACCATGAATGAATTAAATATCTTAAGAAGGTTTGCAAACAACTTCTCAAGCTGAAAATTCCAAATGACGAAGATGAACTGGTTCTATATACGGATGCCAGTGATTATTGGTGGGCAGCTATTCTTACGAAACTAATGCCTAGAAGAGAAGTTCCATGTAAATATTATAGCGGGTTATTTTCAAATAGCGAGGCAAATCAATGGCATATCAACGAGAAGGAGTTTTTCGCAGTCAGAAAGGCATTTAAAAATGGCCTTTATTCTTGCTATCTAAGAAATTCACCTTAAAAATTGATAACTCGAGCGTTAAAGCCTTTTTGAAAAATAAAATTGAATCTAAACCCGAAAAGGCTAGATTACTTAGATGACAAGCTGAATGTCAATATTATGATTATGATATTGTCATTATAAAATCTCATGAAAACGTTCTTGCAGATTTTTTAACAAGAGATGGAGGGATTAGAAATTGATTCATTCCTCAAAATGGTGAGGCATCTACGGGAGCACCTGGAGATGCTTCAACGCGAGTTCGATGCATTGACCCTCAATGTAGAGGTAGACGGAAGGTTACAACGAGTTGATCGATAAATTATTTCCGATCGAATACGAGGTTGTTTACAGGCCAACGAACAGTTATGGTTTGTAATGAGAAAGCCACTTCTTCGGGCGACATCTTCAATGGTGCAAAAGGAGACACTTCGTGTACAGGGCTCTACAAGTGTAGCAGGGGATTCAAGTACCCCTAGCACGAGAACTAAGACGGAATCATCTAGGGATGAACCGTCTCAAGTTAAAATGGATGCTTCAGAGTCAAATCTCGAGCCTTCGAGTCAACCCATCGACTCAGGGGTTAATGAGGAAGAGATTGATCTTAGGCCACAGACAGGAAAATCAAAGATTGATACTTACGAAATTTTGAAAAATTCTCATGTTCAGGTTTACCAACAGAGATGGGAAAATTTAATAACCAGGGTGGGAATTAATCCAACAAAATGTCTAGTAGATGTTTCGGGAAGATATCCTAGAGTGTGGATGATGCCATAATCTTATCCACAAGATGTAAAAGGCTTGTATGAATTCAGAGCCTTAGCCTCAGTTCATACAAGATCTCCAAGTTTCTCGGAGATATCGCAACTTCCAAGATGGATACAAGATGCAGTGCACGAGACGTGGGCAAATAACCCACATCTTACACGAGGTGATGTCCTAGAGTTTTATTTCTTCAATGCAGCACCAGAGCCAGTCGAAAAAGGAATGCACGAAGTGTTTTATTTCATCAAGCTCAGGCGACCAGACACGGAAGCAATGAAGAAAATCAAAGCACCATCGTCAGAAGGAATTCTGTTAGTAACATCACTCACGGAAGATGACATGTCCACAAGAAGGGCATGGGGTCTTTAGGTCTGTCTCATCGAGATGGACAAGGTCAAGTTCCCATTTAAGTTCTTCTAAAATACTGTGAATGGGTCTTTCTTGTTAAACAATGACAGAAAACACAATAGGATTTGCAGAAGATCTATTTGAGAAAAAGAGAGCTCTTTTGTGGAACAACAAGCTGCCGGGAAGTAAAGAAACTCGCCAAAAATATTACAACATGGCCCACGTCTCGAGGTGGACAGAGAAGATCTGTCCGAAATGATCAAATCAGATGGAGCCAAAGTTTGGTACAAAATCTAAACAGAACAAGCCGGATGGTCAGGGACCACCAAAAACACGCTTTGCCCGAGGACCGCATAAATAAAAAAAGTAAGAGGCCCCCCGACGATAATAAATGGATCATGTGATATTCGGGTCCCCAAAGAACGTGCTTCTACAAAACGTAAATTCCACCCGCTAGCAGAGGATAATAATGCAAGAAGCACGTAAGCAATGACGTCAATTAAATTACGAGACATGTGAAGTCCGGATTTCAAATCCGCCAAACTTGTACAAATTCAGGATTTGGAGGAAGTAGAGGGATCGCTCATTACCTTCTATTTTCTCATAGTAATAAATAAAATAAAAGAGAGTGTTTTGTTTGCAAGAATAAAGAGTGTAGTAATAGTTTGTATTAAGAAGTTTATGTATTTACGAGTGCAAGCCTTCTTTATGAGAGGCTAAACAAGTTATCTTCTCCCAAAAGGAGATTGCTAATGTAATAAAATTATCTTTATGTTTTTAATAGAATAAAGGCTTATGCTTCAATATGTGTTCAGTAAACTTAATTTATCTCTATAATCAAAGTATTTCGTATGCCTGGAGTAGGAAGCAAACCAAGGGTGTAACGATCAGTTGCTGAAAGAGTTGAGTAACTTGTAGCTCAACTTTCTCGAAAGGAAGTTAGGCGGTGAGAAACTGTCGGTAAAACGAGGTAGGGGCGATAATTTTCCAGTTGGTGACGTCGCGAAGACTGTTTCGGTCAAAAAGAAGTATGAAGTTATAGAGAAATTTTAATTTTATGGAAGTATGATGAGCCTGATATGGTCTTAATGGATTATTTGTTTATTATTATTATTATTAAAAGTAAAAATAAAATTATAACGAAGAAGTGTAAATCAGAAAATAAATAAGAATTCCGCTTTAAATAAAGCATTCTCTCATTATTGGTAAAAATGTCAATTTACTATAATTTTCTGAACAATTCCTCAAAGGCCTCGCCTAAAAACTAATAAGTTTTATTCAAGTACACAAGTATATGCTAAAACTATCCCTACAAAGAAGAGTTAGGATGACAGGTTGGAGTGGGTCCATACGGTTTGGACGGTAACGAGTAGCTCTGGAGATTGAGAAGAAAAAAAACAAAAACAAAAACAAAAATTCATAAATTCCATTATAGTTTTTAATACTATTAGAACAAAATTGGTTGAGTGGAGGCTGAGGTATCCAGTGGATATTTCTTCATTTCATTTCATTAAAAAATAGGTAAAAGAATCTGAAGATAACTTTTTTCAATTAGATATTAAGTGATAATTTATATATATTTTATTAAATAATTGAATATAAAATTATTTTGTAATTTTTTCTCAAATGGCCTAATGTTTGTGTGTTGGAATTTATTCAATTTAATGATGGTGAAGATGAGATAGAAAATAAAATAGAGAATTATGTGGAATTTTTTTTTATCTTAAAAAATTGTAATTTTGTTAGTTGGAAAAATATTTATACCCTATAAACCAATCAATTGTAAGGCCGGTCCTAATATTTTGAAGGTTAGGGGCGAAACACAAAAATGTGACCCTTCAACAAAAAATAAAAATAAAAATTGCATAAACAAAACAAATAAACAATAAAGATATTAGTTGTCGATCTTTTTTATTTTATTTTTAATTTGGGATTGCAATTTACAATCCCAAGACGGAGAGTAAATACACAGTCGTCAGCTGCTAACTGAGCATCAGATTCACACGGTATATATGCACCCGTTCCCCTACAAAGGTCTTCGCCCCGCCCCCACCCACCCCACCCCACCCCATCCGCCAAAGATGTAGATATATACAAAAACTACATAATGTACATCTATATAGATATAGATATAGATATATGTTTGAAAATGTTGAAATAATCAGTAGGCATTGGGAAATAGCATTAAATTTTGGTTGCTCGCTACTTTACTTTTCATATATATATCAACAAAATCTTTGTTGATCGCTGCTAAATGATTTTCTGCAAAATTAATAAATTTGTATTTTATTTTTTAAAAAAACTAGTAAAAATTAGTTATCGTTCAAATTAGAGTAAATTTTAAGGTATTTTGATTATAATATTTCTTACTTAATTATAATTATTAAATTATTTTATGTAATAAGTAGCGAGTAGATTAATGAATATAATTTAGGAAGGTCGGATGCATGACATGATAACATATGCAAATTAGGACAGTAAAGCAAATTAGATTGGATATGCTCGATCAAAAAGTGCATATCTGAAAATTCAAACATGTAATCTTGTTACTCAAGAACTATCTACCTCACTAGCTAATCAATACTATAATCAATAGTCAAGTATGTGACTATATTGTTAAAATTAATGTTTGGCGTTATAATTCTATTTGAACTGGTATTTGTTTGGATTTTGAATGTTACTATTCATAATTTTTTAAATAGATTTTTTGCTTTTAATAAAATTCTAAATTCTTTACTTTTTATTATAGATATTAAATGTCTAAAAAATAAATAAATTATAATATATTATTATATTTTATTTTATTTTAAATTATATATAAATAGTGAATGATTTATTATAGTATTATATTTAGTAGTATTAAATAATATGTGTTAATAGTATACTATAAGATATAAAGTAAGTATAAAAAATTATTAATTAAATATTTTTTATAATATTAAAATAAATGAGTATTCAATATTAAAAATATCAATTTGTATTACATTGATTTGGTTTACTTCCCTTGGAAAACAATCGGTAACCAAACAATAACACAAAGAGAACAGATTGAAGTAGACGCAGAATATATACTTAGATTGATTGAAGAATCTATGAGATTCAAGATTGATAAGCATAAAACATGGATAGTATTTGGAATATGGAGGAATAATATGATCGGGGGAATATAAGTTGGTCCAGATTTTGATCTAATTCTCATTTGACTTGTATATCAATGTGTGTGCATATATGCTCGTGGTTGAAGACTTAGGGCTGTTTTCTCATTTTAAATTATTTTTAATGTGAGATATTATTTAAAAGAAGTTTAATAGTTATGTTTTTAGCTAATTTTTAATTATTTTTACCACCAATTATTTTAATTTATTTTTTAAACAATTCATTCAATCATCAACTTTTTATAAAATTTTAATAAAATAATAGTATTTTTTACCGAGAGAAACATATGGAAAAATTGATCTCAAAATTTTCGAGAACGCCAAATGCATATATTACCGAGTGCATTACCGAAGGTCAATACCTTCGGTAAATTTTTCGAAAATACAGCGCCAATGTTTGTCACTATTATTATCGAAGGTAATACCGAAGAGTTTACAAGGGAAAATATACCGAGTGCATTTACCCTTTGAAAAGACATGGAGGAGTAAAATCTTCTCAAAAAATTTGAGAGGAACTATTTCCTTGGGGTTTTCCGAGGGAATCTTACTCTCCTTGGTTTTTTTTCTAATTTAAAAAATAGAAAAAATATAATTACTTAAAAATAAACTATTTCCCAAGTTTTTTATAATTTTTTTTTACAAAAAAATTATTTGTTGCTTAGAAGTATAAGATAACTTGGACAACTAGCTACTGTTCTGCTGCTGTGTATTGTCATCTCACTTTGTCATAATAAACCAATGGATAGTACACTGATGTGAGAGATTTTTTTTGCAGGTTGTCTCCAATATCCGTATTATCAATTTTAATGTTATTTTATTGAATGATAATCTCATAAACAAAATTTACAATATTAGTCTTCTCATTTTGAATTCATTTCATATCAAATTTTGAGATATAATTTCTCTCTCATTTGCTTAACTAAACAAATAAATAATTTAGATGTTCACACAATGTAGCTTTAAAAAATAATACTTTACACACACACACACACAACACGATACGATACGACAAATTAATTCGGATGTTCACACAATGTAGCTTTAAATAATTTTTCTCTCATTTACTTGTCATGTAATTCGATCAGTAGTATCCTCGATACGATCGATCGACTTGTTCCATTGAAAACGTAAAGTAACGAAGCGTCGTAATATTTATGAAGGTACCACAAGATGTGTTTCGTTGTATTAGAATCACGAGAATTAGTAAGTATTCGATAAATACGCCTTTTTATTTAAAAAAAATAAATTAAAAAAATTGTAGTAAAATCCCCTCGGATTTCCAAGGGAATATAGATCCCCTCGGGTTTTTTCGAGGGGATTATACACTCCTCGATTTTTTGAATTAGGGAAATCCAAATAAAATAGAAAATAATAAAATTACGTACAAATAAACTATATCATATCATTCTAGGCATGTGGGATGATTTTGAACTGAGTTTTATTAGAATAATATCACCGAGCATGTACGTATTTACACGTGTCGTGTGATTCGATCAACAGTATCCACGCTACGATCGATCGACTTGTTCCATTTGAAACGTAAAGTACCAAAGTATCGTAATATTTGTGAAGGTACCACAAGGTGTGTTTCGTTATTTTAGAACCACAGGAATTAGTAATTGATCGGCGAATACGCTTTTTTTTATTTTTATTTTTAATTAAAAGAACCGAGGGGATTAAACTCCCCTCCCTTTTCTGAATTAAAAAATTAGAAAAGAAAACTATTATTGCGTACAAATAAGCCGTATCGTATCATTCTAGGCACGTGGTATGATTTTGACCCGGGTCTCACTAGAAAAATATCACCGAGAATGTACGTATTTACACGTGTCGTGTAATTCGATCAACAGTATCCACGATACGATAGACTGACTTGTTCAATTAGAAATGTAAAGTAACGAAGCGTCGTGATATTAGTGAAGGTACCATGAGGTGTGTTTTGTTGTTTTAGAACCACGAGAATTAGTAATTGATCGGTAAATACGTTTTTTCGAGGAAATTATACTCCCCTCGGTGTTTTGAATTTATATATATATATATATATATATATATATATATATATATATATATTTAATTGGGTACAATTAACCATATCTTATCATTGTAGGCACGTATGATGATTTTGGCTCGGGTTTCACTAGAAAAATATCACCAAACTTGTACGTATTTACACATGTTGTGTAATTCGATCAACAGTATCAATGATAAGATCGATCGACTTGTTCCATTGGAAACGTAAAGTAACGAAGCGTTGTAATACTTGTGAAGGTACTAGGAGGTGTGCTTCGTTATGTTAGAACCACGAGAATTAGTAATTGATAGCTAAATATACTTTTTTTATTTTTTTTTTGAATTAATTTTTTAATTAAAGAAATCGAGGGGAGTAAACTCCCCTTAGAAAATCGAAAAGGATTATACTCCACTCGTTTTTTGAATTAAAAAAATCAAAGAACGAGAAAAAAAAATATAATTGCGTACAAATAAACCACATCATATCATTTTAGGCACGTGAGATGATTTTGACCCGAGTTTCACAAGAAAAATATCACCGAGCATGTACTGATTTACACGTATCATGTAATTCGATTAACAGTATATACGATACGAATGATCGATTTGTTCCATTGGAAACGCAAAGTAACAAAGCGTCGTAATATTTTTGAAGGTACCAAGAGGTGTGTTTCGTTATTTTAGCACCACGAGAATTAGTAAATGATCGGTAAATATGCCTTTTCTTTTAATTAAAAAAACCGAGGGGAGTAAATTTCCCTCGAAAAAACCCAGGCGAATTATATCCCTTCGATTTTTACGAGGGGATTTTACTCCCCTCGGTCCCAGCCCTAAAAATAGCAGCGGGACACCCCCGCTGTTTTCATTCTGCAGAAGGAAAAAATAAAAATAAAAATTCTCCGTCGTGCTGCCACCTCCGCCGAGCTGTCCCATCTACCGACCACCAATCCACCGCTTCCATCAAACAACCGTGGAGTCAACTCTGCCGCCGCCGCCAGCCGAGCACCTTGAAAGCCACCGCCGCTAGCCGAGCACCTCGGAAACCATCGTCGAGCTTCAAACAATAAGTTTTTTTTCTTTTTAAATTGTTTTATGAATTAAATTGTGTTTATCATTTAATTAGACTTTATATTTTAACTAGGATTTAATTTAAGAATTATTGTATAATTAAAATTTAATTATGCAATTAGAGTTTAATTAGGAGTTATTGTGTAATTAGGGTTTAATTTAGGGATTCTATTATAATTAGAGTTTAATTTAGGGATTATTATATAATTAGGATTCGATTATGCAATTAAGGTTTAATTTAGGGGTTACTGTATAATTAGGGTTTAATTTAGAGATTATTATATAATTAGGGTTTAATTTAGGGGTTATTGTATAATTAGGGTGTAATTTAAGAACTGTTGTGTAAGTAGGGTTTAATTTAGTGATTAATGTATAATTAGGGTTTAATTTTGGAGTTATTTTATAATTAGGGTTTAATTTAGGAATTATTATATAATTAAGGTTTAATTTAGAGATTATTATATATTTAGGGTTTAATTGAGGGATTATTATATAATTAGGGTCTAATTATGCAATTAGGATTCAATTATGCAACTAGGGTTTAATTTATGTGTTATTGTATAATTAGGGTTTAATTTTGGGATTTTTGTACAATTAAGATTTAATTTAGGATTATTGTATAATTAAGGTTTAATATAGGGTTATTGTATAATTAGGGTTCAATTATGCAATTAGGGTTTATTAGTGTTGATTAAGGGTTCAATTATGCAATTATCTATTAAAGTTTATGTGATGGTGGTTTATAAATGTCGTGGTGATCAATTGTGTTTGATATATATGTTATAGGGTTTGTTGATATTGTGATTGGTTAATGTTGTGATTGGTTGGGTAGACGTCGGTAATGATGTGGTGTACGACAATAATCGCGAGATTTCGTCCCTCCAATAAAGTTTTTTTAAAATTATTTTAAAAAATGATGGTGGTTTTGAAAAGTTTTAAATTGTTGGTGATGGTGGTTATGAAATGCCATGGTGATCGGTACGTATGGATGTTGTATTTAAGATATATGTTATGATTTGTTAATATTATATACATGTTGTGATTGTTGATGTATACCTCGATGATGACGTGGTTAATGACGCCGTACGGGAGGTTTCGTCCCTGCAACAATGGGTTTTTTAAATTACTTTGATCCACAATATAATCTTTCTATCTACACTCAAACATTATACCTTAGACTCATTTTGAGATTTAGTATCAATTAGAGAGTTTAATACTAAATCTCGAACTATCCACTTATTTGGATAGTTTGAGAGCGTGATTCTAATATGGCTTTCAGAAATAAAGATCTGTCAAGACTCCACCACCAAACGTCCGCTCAAGGACAAAAATTTTGGAGCTTCTAAAAGTTACTTAACTAGATGCAACACTCGTTAATGCACAAGTTTCCAAAACGCTTGTAGAAAACGAAACATCTTTTGGGATTTGCCATATTGTAGAACAAATCTAATTCGCCACAATTTAAATGCTATTCACATAGAGAAAAAAGTGTTTGACAATGTATTCAACACGGTGATGAATGTCAAAGGGAAGACCAAAGACACGTCTAAATCAAAGGAAGAGTTCAATAAGTATTGTAATCGTTTGGAGCTGGAGCCAGACGGATCGAAAAAGTATCCTAAAGTCTGTTACACACTTGATAAGCCATCTAAATCTACATTGTGCCACTGGGTTAAATACCTTTGATATTCAGATGGGTACGCATCAAACTTGGGGCGTTGCATCGACAAAAAGGAGTTATGTTTGATCGAGATGAAAATTCATGATTGTCATGTATTCATGCAAATGTTGATACGTATAGCCTTTCGTGAACTGCTTCCTTCAAATGTGTGGAAGGCTCTCACCGAATTGAACTTGTTTTTCAAGGACCTTACGTCAACAGTCGTTCGCACCGAAGATCTGAGTCATCCAGAACGTGACATTCCATTAATATTGTGTCAACTAGAACTGAACTTTCCTCCAAGTTTTTTAACTTAATGGAGCATCTGCCCGTTCATTTAGCGTATGAAGTAAGAATTGATAGCTCAGTTAAATATAGATTAATGTACCAGTTCGAAAGTTATCTTCGCAAACTAAGGAACGGTGTGAAAAATTAGGAAGTGTTGAAGGGTCGATAGCAAATGCATATCAGGTTGAAGAGGTATCAACTTTTACTTCGTACTATTTTGAAGATCACGTGTCAAATAAAAAATAAATTTGCCTAAAAATGACGATGGTCAAGATGGTGTCGATGGCACTGATGAAGTTCCCTCGGTCTTTAAAAAGTATGCGGAGGTATTTTGTACAAAGGGAAAAATTCTTGATCGAATCAAAATACAACGCCGCAATGATATACTTTTTGCTAAATTGCGAAGAGGTTCAAGGATATATTAAGTACGAATACTCTTTTTAATTTTGTAAGTAAATGTATATATAATGTATTAATACTTTTTTACTCGATTTTTTAACAAATGATGTAGTATTTATACGGAGAGCATTCAACGTCTTCAACCAAACATTACAGATGATAGGCTCAACGTAAAATTAGAAAATGAATTTTCCAATTAGTACAAACATTAATTAAGATATTCAATCATGAGATGCATATCATTTAACTTTCGTATGTATTTATCTTGTATATTTTCTAAATTTAAAATAATTTTTCAACGTTATAGGCTAGATATCATTCAAATAATGTGATCAGCTTGAACATTAGGAACCTAGAAAAGGGTCCATCACGATGTCTGAAAATGTATACTGGATGTAATATAAATGGTTATAAATCTCACACAGCCGAGCACGAATCTAAAAAATCAACATCGAGCAGTGGAGTATGCATTAAAGGATCAAACTATGGGGCAGCCGAGTATGACTATTATGGTCGTCTCATAGAAATTGTGCAACTCGAATACATCGAGCGAATAGAGAAAAACACACTATTGTTCAAGTGCGACTGGTTTGATCAAACTCCTAAAGGCACAAAATTTTATCCACATTATAAGCTTGTCGATATTAATCATAAGTGTAAGTTTAATCGATACAAGCCTCTTGTACTTGCTACCCAAGCTGTACAAGTGTACTATTGTGTGTACCCAAGTTTGAAATGAGGCAAGTTGGACTGATGGGCAACGTGTAAAATTGATGCAAGATCAAATGTTGAGTTTATCGAGCCTCTACCAGAGCAATCGTTTCAAGAGAAAGTTATAGTTACATGCAACCCAGTACAATTGGGTGATAACGATATCCAATTACATGACCCCATTGATAATGACGTGGATGAACTTGATGACAAGGCAGATGATGATTTGTAAGAGTTACTCACCGATCAAGATACATATCAATTCACAGACAAATATGAGTTTGGTGTTGACTTTAATAATGAAAGTGTCGGTTCAGATGATTAGTTTAAAAAGAAGTTGTTGTGGTTGAAATATGTATAAATTTTTCATATTGTAAAACACTCTTATTTTAATTAATTGATTTATATCTGGATCTATTAAAATAGTTGATATATACTGGTATTTTGTAAAATGCTTGTATTATATATACTTTATTAGATATCGAGGGGTTGTGGACGTGGATCCAGTCTAGTTCGAACAGATATGGAGTCAGCTAATCACTTAGCGGATTTGATGATGATTACGTGGGCCTTGGTACTAATCATTCAGGACCGACACCAAATTTGTCGACACCAACATCGTCTGATACGGGTACATCTCGACAACTGTAACGCCCAAGTTTTTTTATTTTCTTTTATGTTACGCCCAATATTTTTTTTTAATTCTATTGTTACAAATACACTAAGCCTAATATTCAAATCCAATTGAATTATTTTCAATTATATTATTTTTATTTTTACTAAAACCCAAATTCAAAACCCATGCATCAAAAACATATTTTTATTATTTTTTTTTATACTTCAAAATATATAATTCTAGCCCAAGCTCGTCACCATAAACGAACTTCTAATTTTAGTTTTAAATAATTTACGAATTCTATTTAATCGAATTTACAATTCGGTTACCAAATAAATTTTATATATAACTAAAACAACCCTATTGGCTTTGTTTTCCCTGACCGGGCGTTCGAATCAAGGTTACGAATTCTTTATCTTTTCAAATATTCCAAATTAATTTTTAAATCCAAGTTCTAAGTTAAGCTATCATATTCAATGTAGGAAACGAGGGTTCTCGAAACTAGGATTTTCAAGCACGAGCATCTACATTCAATTTTCCACGAAACGCATTTAAAGGTGGGTGATTCTAAACTCTTTTCAAAACTATGTTTGTCTATATTAAATGCAATTATATGAATTATCTATGTCTCAATGCAACATTCCATAGTAGC
>BMAC01000198.1:97713-118642 GCA_014905375.1 Phtheirospermum japonicum
TATATATATATATATATATATATATATATATATATTATATATATATATATATATATATATATATATATATCGACTTCTAAAAACCTACTATGATTTATTTAATTGATTTAAGGAATTTCTATATAATAGAATTTCTAGTGCGATTGTTAATATATTTTTCGAGCTAAAACAATGACAGTGTGTTGTAGCCATTCATTTATGATTTATATGATTTCTTCTTAACATTGCCGAACGTGTTCCATGTTTGTCTATGTTAAATGCGATTGTATGAATTATCTATGTATCAATGCAACATTACATAGTAGCTTTCGGGCTAAAACAACAGTAGCTTTCGAGCTAAATCTATGGTTGGCCAACATCTATGAACGACTGACAGTGTGTTGTAGTTATTCATTTATGGTTTGTATGATTTGTGTTTAATATTGACAAACAAATCCCCACTGAGCGAGTTGAAAGCTCACACCCATCTTTATCAAACTTTTCAGGTTGAGGAGTTGGATGTGGTACGAGGCGGTGGATGCGAAGATGCTATTTTCAATGCTATTTCATTTTTATTTCTATGAACTGGTATCTTAATTTTATGTCAAATTACAAATAAATATTGAGACTTGTGTCTCTATTTAAACTCCTTGAATAGTCGAGTACTACTAGTTTGATTCCTTAAGTGAATCTCCTATTTTCAAATAAATGTTTAAATTTTATTCACGCTTCCGCTCAAATTTATTGTGATTGTGATTTATTGAAAAATCACGCCCTTGATTTTGGAAGTTTTATTTATAACGAATCCAATTTTACATTTTTCGAAAATGGGGCGTGACAACAACACTCGAGCCCATCAGACAGGCGATGCCTTATTTATATCGGCAGGAAGAAGTAAGTAAATTAATAATTATAAAATTCTAATCATAGTTATTATTAAATTATATTTGTAACCACAAATACTATTATAGGCTACATAGTTGAGATGTCAAGTTGACCAACATATTTTGAGAGATCATTGAGAAGGAGCTCCATCCCTCTAGGTGGCAGTTTAAGGCAATCCCTGAGAATATTCATCAGTTTTGGTGGGACATATTTCAGGTAATTATTATTTTGTATCTAAATTTATTAATCTTTATTCTAACTTGAGAATCATGTATCAATTGAATTTTAATCATTATTTTATTTTGTTGGAGATTTGTTATTGGGATACGGACCTGTATACTCCACAAGCTATATAGGTGATATTTTTCTGCATGATGGGGGACAAGTGTGGGAAGCGACTTAACGAGTATAAGCAGTTTTGTGATCACACTGGCCAGACATCAATGATCGTTGACGAGGGGGTCTGGAGGCAAATAATTTTGTAATGTCTTTTTATTAAATTAAAAAAAATATTATTACAAATGATTTAGATTTTATATATCATGCATTTCAATTAGAGCATGGAATGTGGAGTGGGATAAGCCCAAGAACAAGAAGAGGTCCAAACAGTGCAACACCAATAGGCGGAGCGAACCTGCTGGTCCGGGTACTAGAATATCTAATCACCGAGGGGGGGTCTAGATCTATGATCGATTATTTTTATGATATCGTAAGTAATTTCATATCATAACAGATTGTTTATTTGTTTATTTAATGCTAATTATCTGATAATTTTATTTGGATACAGGAGCAGGAGACGGGTAAACCGGCCACTGCGTACCAATTTCTTGTACGTACGCACAAGAAGGATGACGACACGTGGGTCTATATGATATTTAGTAATACTAATGTGAGTCTCTTTTTATTTAACTTGTTTTTTAATTTAATGTAGAATTTACAAAGGATTTGTATTTCAGGAGGAGTACAAGCGACGTCTGGATGAGGCACGTGCTTCTTCACAGGATTCGAATAATGAGGTTGACCCTAACCTTATTTATCTCGACGTCAAGTCGAGTAAGGGCCGACATTACGGCACTGGCTAGTTTGGAAAGTTGGTGGCTGCTACGAAGGGTTTTAGAGGCAACAGTTTCTTCCTCCTCTCAGCACGATAGGACTCATGTGAAAAAGCTCGAGGCGCAGCTCCAGGCGCAGAGAGAGGAGTTAAAAGTCACGAGACGAGTTCAACAAGCCATGGAGTAGAGATATAATGAGTTTGAGCTACTACGTGAGCAGCAACAATTTCAGACACAGGTGAACGCACAAATGGTCGAGCTGTTAGCTCGATTACAGTAGTATCCGCCGCAACCTCCCTTGTCATAGGACTCCTTCGATCGAATGTTTTTATAAAATCTTACTAATATTTTTGTTGAAAAAATTTAATAATTGTAGATTTTCTGAAATTTATATAATTAGTTAATTTGTTTGTCTGTTTATTAATGAATTTTTTAATTTTCTGTTTTAAATTTGTGAATCTTTTTGGGTATTTTAATAAAAAACAGGGATTAAAAAAAAAAAGGAGGGGAGACTGTCATTCAGAAAAACTGAGGGCATATTCCCTTCGTAAAAACTGAGGTGGGTTTCCCTCGTTTTTTTCTTAAATATTATTTTTAATCTGATTGCACAGAAAAATCGAGGGCTTTTCTACCCTCGGATTTTCCATGAGTAATCTACCCTCGATTTTTTCGAAGTCCCTTTTACCCTCGGTTTTTCCGAGGGGAAGTCGCCCTCGATTTTTCTGAGGGCCTGTCTCCCCTCGATTTTTTCGAGGGCAATCAGATTCAAGACCCAAGAATTTACAGAAAAAAATGAACTTTCGGTAATCCAATCGGGAAATTTACCGAAGGCATATTTCCCCTCAAAGAATTTTAGCTGAGAAGATTTTTTCGAGGGAAAAATGCACTTGATTTTATCTTCTATAAATTGATTACCGATGACTTTTTGGTAATTGTCGAGGGATTTTCCCCTCGCTAAAATATTATTATTTTTATAGTGTTTACTATTATCAAACCCATTTAACTCTAACTTTAATCATTTTCAATTATCATTTTACTATTTAAATTAAACTCAATCATTACATCTTCAATTACAATCCTATAAATTCCTATTATTTTTTTCAAGAAAATAAAATTAATCACGATTCCCTTTATTTTTAAAATCTCCAATATGAAAGGGCAAGATTCTTGTGAAGCCGGACTAACAAATCCGTTAGGCCAAAATTTCATACCGCTACATTATAGTACAAAACCAGTACATTATAGTAAAACGTCAATACATCATAATACTAATACAAAAATCAATACATCATAACACGAGCCAGATATTTATGAAAAAACTCAATACTTTTGAGTACAAAAACTAATATATCATAGTTCAAAAATCAATACATTAAAATATCTGATCAGATGGCTTAACAGGTCATGACCCGTTAATTTAGCTTTTGTCATGATAAAATTATGCTTTGATGGATTTTAGGAATGAGATTCACGTGATGTTGATACAAAGGTAATCCAAAAGATATATCGTATATGTCTCTATATGGAATATTTTTTATATAAAACTTCAAATAAAGGATTTGAATATTGCATCACCATATAATAATAATTACATTGATACTTGTAATATATACACGATCCAGCAGATTGACGTGTAACATTTTGAATCATGCAACCCAAATAGATGCGCGAATTTCTCGATTGATTATCATTTGACAAACGAAAAGGAAAAATAAGTCATATTTCACCATCGAATATATCTATATTGCAACTTATCTATTATTTTCCAGAGTCTTGAGATTTTCTTAATTGTGCCAGTGCCACGAAGGTGCAAGAAAAAAGAAGAGTAAAGAATTGTACCAGAAGGTCGTGTTAGGCCATTTCTTACTTAGAATGGTCCCGACACAAGATAGATTGAATTATGTATTGGTTAGATCTTAAAATTGTGGAGACCAATATTTTATTGTGGTACTAGGGTACAAATTCCAAAAATATTGATTAATAATGATTGTGAAAGGTGCAAGACATTGAGCATTCACATATGGTGTTTGTGTGGAGGGAAACATGGACACGTGAGTCCACATTTAAGTACAAATTTTGATACATCTAAATATGTAAGGTGTGAAGTTAAAATTTAAAGACTACAGAGTACAACTTATAAAAGAGAAAATTAAATAATTCACATATATATTTTAATTAATACTGACAAAGTAATATAGTTTGAGTAGAAGGGAAAATATTGTACTGAGACGCTTGTGATATAAGCATTTCTAAGGCGGGACGTTATTATCACAAGCATTCCGTATTAATTAAAAAAAAAGGGAAGGAGAAGAAGTATACTTTTAATTTATTTTGAATGAAAAAAGTATTTTGGGGTTAAATTGAAAAAAAAAACAGGATGTTGGTGACAACTACGCCCCCGGACCAAAATGCAAAAAAAAAAAAAAAATTAAAAGAGGGACGTCATTGCCACCGACATCTTGGGGTTAATGTGTAAAAAAAAAAGTGTTTCAAAATGGGACAGTGATGGCAACAACGCCCCGTACTAATTTGCAAAATAAAAATAAAAATAATAATAATAATATCTGAACGCAACCCTAATTTATATGCCCGCTCCCTTCTTCTCTTCTTCACTTTCTTTCCATTTTTCTGTCAACCAACAAAACATAATTTAAAGGCAGCAGGGAGCAAGGAGCAGGCTGCAAATTGAAGGTAATTTCTAATATTAACCTTTTTATTTATTTTATAAAAATAAATTAAATTATTTGTGTAAATTTTTGTTCAATTATTGTTAGAAATAATTATTTATTGTCTATAGAAGTATTATTAATTATTTGTGAATTTGTATTTATTTGTTAATTATTTATGAATTTGGATTTACTTGTTAATTATGAATATTGAATTTAGTTGTGGGTGGAAATATTATTAATTATTTTTGAATTTGTTTTTATTTATTAATTAATTATGAATATTGAATTATTTGTGAATAGAAATATTACTAATTATTTATGAGTTTGTGTTTATTTGTTAATTATTTATGAATATTAAATTTATTTTTATGTGAATATATTATTAGTTATTTATGAATTTGTGTTTATTACTAATTTTTTTATGAATACTAAATTCATTTTTGTTTGAGAATATTATTAATTATTTATAAATTTGTGTTTATTTGTTAATTATTTATGAATATTGAGTTTATTTGTGTGTGAAAATATTGTTGATTATTTGTGAAATTGATTTTTTTTTTAAACACACAAACATACTTGAACTCCTCCACATTTAAAAATTATCACAAATGGACAAAATCAACTAATATTTTTATTTTAATTACTCAGAAGTCATCAAAACATGTATTGAATATGTCTTTCAACAATGATTATGACATGTACGCGTCATTGCTACGAGATGAGGGTGGAACAAATAGTGTCGATTATTCAAATACCAAGCATCCTTCAGTTGTGATCTCGAACTATACCGCTAATTACTTTGGATCAAATGAAGTTTCCGATTCTGAACAGAATGAAGGAGAAACATATGATGGAAATGAAATAAAAAAGGAGTACTTTCAGTTGGGCGGTAGTTTACCAAATGAAAATCCTTTCGAACCTATCGGGGTTGAATGTGACCATACAACTCATCAACGAGTGGAGGGAGGATTAGGACTTTACATGAACATACTTTTTTTTTAAAATTCTGGCTACGACTACTACTACGACAAAGAGAACGGAGTTTTGAAAAAAGACATAATTTTCAAAGATAAAAACATTTGATGTGGGCTGTTAAACATTAGTGCAGAAATAACAATCTAGAACGGCTTTATTCGCAAATCTAGAATGCCTTTTCTATCAATCTAGATGGAGCTGTTCTAGAAAGTCAGACTTTCTAGAACGCCTTTTTCACCCATTCTAGAAAATACATTAATCCGCTCTAGAAAGTAGTTCTCAAAATGGGTTTTAAAAAGGCATTCTAGAAATTAAGATATTTAGAACATGTTTTCAAAAGGTGTTATAAAAAGTATGATATTTAGAACAGGTTTTCAAAAGGTGTTCTACAAAGTACGATATCTAGAATGGGTTTTCAAAAGGCGTTATAGAAAGTACGATATCTATAACGGGTTTTGAAAAGGCATTCTAAAATGTACGATATCTAGAACGGGTTTTGAAAAGGCATTTTAGAAAGTACGATATCTAGAACGGGTTTTGAAAAGGAGTTCTACAAAGTATGATATCTAGAACGGGTTTTGAAAAGGAGTTCTAGAAAGCTTGAGAATTTAGTCTAAGAGCTAGAGAGAGAAATTTCAAACCAAACCCAAGCTTGGGTTAAGAGAGGAGTGTGTCTACAAAATGAGAGTAAGGTTCTATTTATAATAGGTTTTATTAGGAGTAAATGTGTCAAATATGCCTTATAAGCTTGGATTTCCCATGTTTGACCAAGTTTGACCCAAAATGATCAAAATAAACCATTTGGATCGATATGATTCGGCATAGCTCGGCATTTGGGCGAGATGGATCGGAAACTGATAACCTAGTGTTGGCGGTGTACCCAGTGTCGGCATCTCTCGGTAGGATTATGCGGGCGGGCTCGGCAGCTCTCGGCGGTGTGACTCGATAGCGCTCGGAGTGGCTCGGTTGGCTCGGTAGGCTCGGCATCGACGCGCGCGGAGCGTCGGTTGATGCTCGTCAGGATCGACGCAACAAGAAGTTGGCATTGACCCTACATCGACCGACGCCGGTAGGTCTCGGCAGCGACGCGCACGGGCTCTCGGCAGGACCACTCGGACACTGGGTAACCTAGTGTCGGCAACGTACTCAGTGCCAGCTGTAATACTTCAAATCGAGGCCCGATTTCGCTAAAACTCCACTTGTAAGCCCACATTTGACCATCCCCAAACTAAAATACTTCAAAATACCTAAATTAAACATAAAATTAATTAATTATGATTAAAATAACCATATTGAGTATAAAATAAAAAAGAAACACGAAAAACAATAAAACGAGAGAAACAACCTAATAACTTACCTAATCGACTCAGAAACCTTCTAAAACCAATATAAAACCTGACTTAAGAATATGAGAAAAATACCACAATTACATGCAAAACAACCACCCCACACTTATCAGTTTGTTCGTCCTCGAACAATGAAAAGAATCGAGAATGTACATGCAATGGGCATTATGTAAAAAGAAAAATCCTTTTACTTATCCTTATTAATATGATTGAAGTATCAACATAAACTCGTTATCATCAAGCATTGCTTGTATTACCTCTTCTCAATCGAGAACCAAATTGATGACTTCCTCACAAATGGGATTTTTGAGGGTGTTCGCTCAATTCACTCAAGTGTTTAGTAAGGGACGTGTATACGCTCGAATCGGACAATGCATGCACCTCGTCAAGATTTTATAAATCGGACGCTCAAAATTGCTCATAGTACATCACCAAATAATAATTGAAAGAGGTCTTTATTATGTGTTGTAATGTTGGTTCTTTGGTAAGGTATGGAATATTTGGATGTAGTAGCAAACACATGATCAAATGTGATCAATAAATAACACACAAAACCCTATTTTATAAAACTCGAAGCTTATGATCGCTTCACCCTTCCCAACTCACCAAACTCTCATTCAAAACCCTTTCGTATACTCACACGCTTTTCTGACATTTATTTCAAAACACTTAGAAGCTTTTCGAATTTACTTCTTTTCACTAAACTTAGCATTTAAATTAGGCTTTTCACATGAACGCACGCTTTATCACTTTTCATGATTTGTCTTGGAGTATTATTCTTCTCTTTTTTTCATTTTTTTTTTGTAAAAGCAACTCAAAACCCGAAACCCACAATCGATTTTCCTCACATTTCTCGTCAACTAATCATACACTCTTACCTCACAAATTATGAAGATATAAGAGCTAAAATTGAGCTCAGCTAACAAGAACGGGACAAAGGCTCAAGGGGGCTCATTTGGGATTTTTAAATAGCTTATATATATGGATATGGCCGGAATAAAGGTGATATATGTGCCTCGAGGTCATCTTCGAATTCAATCATGTACGAGCAAAATCAAACCTCCTCAATGCAATTTCCATAAAAATGCAAGCAAACTGATAAATAACACAAGGCTACTCACTAGTTTGCACCGAATTTTGAAACAAAATCGAAAGAGCTTTTAGAGTTTTGCCATCTTTTCACGAGTAAAATGTCAATTATATATATAGGCGGGTTTTGGACGAAGCATAAAGATTCAACTCTTTACACAAGAGGATATATACATGCAAAAACCCGACAAGTAAACTATTCAAACTTCCAATCATGTGGAGTTCGCTTAAACATGTAGTCGACACACAAAAGACACAACAATCGACTCAACCATATAAAAGCGCAAATAGTAAGTGTCACTTCGCCAAGACTCGAGTTAAGAAAGACAAATCATGCTTTGTGACACCCGAACCATAACCACCTACCCACCCCACACTTAGACCATGCAATGCCCTCATTTCATTTTAATGAAAAACAAGTAAAATAGGGGGGGGGGGGGGGGGGGGTGAAATAGAAACTTCCTTAACCGAGCGAGTCTGGGTCGAGCTCGGTGGGGTCCACTAAAGCATCCAAGCAATCCAAGTGAAAATCGAGCATGGCTTGTGTCTCTCGGCTCCATGAATACTACTGGTTTATCAATTCAGCAAAGACTGGAGTCGAAAAGCAAAACACTAAAAGGAAAATCACACAAAGTCAAAAACTCAAGAAATACGTACATAAACCAAAACAAACAAAACAAGGGTTAAAAAGAACCAAAAGACAACAATTTTCTTTTTTTAATATTTTTAATTTTTCGAGTGTTTTTAGATTTTATAATAAGAAAGAAAGAAAGAAAGAGAGAAATGTAAAAATAAATGAAATAAATGAAAAGCACATGGATCGCCTCCCAAGAAGCGCTTGTTTTACGTCACTAGCTTGACAAACTCCCTTTTTGATCAAGGTGGAAAGATAACGGGAGGATCCACCAAAACAATCTCCTCCTTGTCGGGAGGGTCCACTCGTTGGAATGTTCTCGGCGCATTGCATAGTTCAAATAGTATCCGCCAAAAAGCTAACGTCCCAAATGGGCAAATGAAACTCATCTCGGATAGGTCTTTGGGTGGAATGGTGGTTTTGAAGTGACCCAAAAACTCATCCGAGAAACGATAGGAATAATGGCCAGCTAGCTTGTTCAACCTTTGTTCGACAAATGGGGGAGGGAAATGATCTCTCTTGGTAGCCGCATTTAACTTCTTAAAATAGATCAACATCCTCCATCCCGTCGTAGCCCTTGTAGCCAATAATTCTCCATCTCCATCCTCAAAAATGAACATGATGCTCGTCTTTGGTACCAAATCAATGGGCTTCACCCACTCACTCTTGAAAAGTACGAACATTAAGCCTTCCCACAACAATCTCCAAAACCCGGCTTTCACTATCTCCATATGGGGGCTAACTCCCTTAACAACTCCGGGTTTCCACCCAATCGCACCCTTAAGAACTTTAATCGCTCCAATCGACCCATCCTCTTCTTCTCGCTCCGGATTAGCAAAGATGATGATCGGTTTGCTCTCCTCTTTCTCCAAATAGACACGCTTGAGGGAGTATGGAGGAGGCTTAAGCTTGGACTTGTGCCTCCTCTCGACCCCGTTGGAGGCTAACTCGAATAAGTCGACGATCCCCTCAAGGTACTCTTCAAGCTCTCCAATCATATCATCAAAAATATCCACCTCAAGATGATTCTCAAGCTTCTCACTCAAATCCTCAACTATCCCCACCTCCTCCTTTAAAAAGTCATTGTTGCCCTCAACGACACATAAACAACCATTTACATACAAGTCTTGGGCACATCGAGGCATGACGGACTCATCGTTAAGAACAAAGGGCTCATCATCCCTACAACAATCTTCAATATCGACTTCCCGGACAACCTCCTCCTCAAGGATCTTTTCCTCCATATAAACTTGTTCGACCATGGCCTTGATCAAATCCATATGGGCCCACTCTTCGTAAAATTGCTTTGAAGGATAAGGTGTGGGGGCAAGAGAAGTAAGAACACTATCAAAACCACGACCTCGTCCGACGGAAAGACAACTGTATTATCAACCACCCCACACTTATCGAGGATTGTGACCAGAATAGTCGGACGTAATGGGCTCACGTGAGGAGTTACAAGAGATTTATGAGTCGGCGGTGGATCAAAAGATGGTATAGCGCAACCGGGTCCCACCGGATATCCATGGTCTTGTTTTGCATGTAATTGTTGTATTTTTCTTCGTGTTTTTAGATAGATTTTTATATTGATTTTAGTAGTTTTGAGTCAGGTTTAATTAAGTGTCTCGTTTGTTTTCTCGTGTTAATTGATTATCGTGGCTCACCGTGATTCTATGTTTAACTTGTTTAAATGGGTGCAATTGATTTGAGGATTGGTGAAGTTTTTGGATTTTTATGTTCAAATTCCTTTTTTTTTTTTATGGCTAAGGCATTGAAGACCAAATTTCAAGCCAAGAGCAAGCTCAGAAATGCCAAAACTTTCTGGAATGCTGGCCTAGCCTCGCCCAACCTCGCCAACATCTTCGTCACGCGTTGCCACGCCTCGCCATGTAGCGCCAAGCGGAGCCAACCTTCGCCCAGAATGCCGTGCGCCAATCTTCGCCACGCCTCGCCATGCAGCGCCTGACCTCGCCAACCTTCGCCCAGGATGCCGCGCGCCAAGATTCGCCCGCACTCACCACGCCTCGCCATGCAGCGCCAAGCGGCGCCATCCTTCGCCCAGACTCGCCCCGGCTCGCCACACGTCAAGCCACACTGAGCCATCTCAGTCAACATGGACCAATTGTGGTCAAACCTAGGATTTTTAAGCCTTTTTGGCTAAATTGGCCCATGTAAACCAAATTAAAACCTAGTATAAATAGGACACAACTCTCATTTTGATGATTATCACTCAAATTTTCCAAACTTGCATGGGTTTTGGAAATGGCCTTGGGTTTGTAAGCTCAAGATGAATCCAAGTACTCCCTTGGGTTTTTACTTTGATGCAATTTAATTCAAGTTTGTACTCTTCTCTTTTAATTCAAGTAAGCTTACCTTTATTTTTAAGCTTTGTTCTTCAATTTCATGCTTGTTCTTCATATTGAAAAAGCTGGATGTGATCAACTCTCACGAGATTCTCTTAGCTACTTGATTTATTGCTTGATCTTGTGAATTGACTATAGAATCTTGATGAGTGACACATCTAGGCTATAGATCGGGTCCTTGATTGTTTTATTCTTGAGTTTTTCCTATGCTTAATTTTGAGTTTTATTTCCATGCATAACTTCATGCTTAATTTTAGAACTACTCTTTGTTTCTTGTTATTTTCCTTAAAGATTTAAACTTTCACATCAACTTTTATTGCTCTTTTCATTCATGCTTTTAATTTTTGCTTATTTGCATTATTTAGAATTTTATGCATAGTTGTACCTTGTGCATGCATGCTTGTACTTGGTGAAACAATGCTTGCCTTTGCTTATTTCCTTTATTGCTTTGCATTTTCTATTTGAGGCATACGACGAGGCATCCGACCAACATGCAATTTCAATTCCTAGTTTAGTTTAGTTACTTTAATTGCTTTATTTTCATTTTCCTTTTATTTTCAAAGCTTGAAACACATAGAGTACTTCAATTGAATCGATCTCCAATAACACCAAGCCAAGAACCTTTGATTTTCTAAGACCAAGAAAAACTACACTTCAAAATGGCGCCGTTGCGACACGGCTCGGTTATGGTCTTCGATTTAATTGTCGTTTCGTTGTGTTTTTAGCTTTCCTTTTTATTTAACGATTTCTTTGAGTGTATGCAAGGTCGTCGTTCGCTCGAACACGAATTAGCCCCTTATACTTCTAACCCCGAACGATTACGACGTCTTCAACATCCCTTGCTTCTTGATTTTAATATGGCGAACAATCTTCCTAATATGTGCCCGTTTCTCAACCCTAACGGGAAATCTCCTCGGGCCGATCCTCAAAGTTCTAACTCGACCGAGCCCGGAGTTTATGAGGAGCCCATTCCAAGTACCATGACCGGGCCTTCCAACCCCATTCCCCCGCCACCTTTCGAGCAAATGCTTGGATTTCAAGGCAGTGGTTTTACCACTCATGGGCACGCCACGGGCCAACACCAAGGTATTGCTTCTTTCCCTAATTCTTTTAATGGTGGCTTTGTTCCCAACATGGGAGAGCATGGTGCAAACCATGTTGGAAACTGTGGTGGTTCAGTTGGTATGGGCAACGTGGGAGGGCAAGGTGCAAACCACATTGCTCCCGGTTCTCACGGCTTTCGTCAACCCGGCACCATGTCGGGTCTAATGTTATCTCGGAAGAAAATGATTCCTTCGGCAATTATGGAGCCACGAATTACGTTCCGTGTGGCTATGGTGCTCCTCAACAATTTCCAAAAGTACCAAGCCCGAATCCCAGTCCGTATGGTACTCCACCTGTGCATGCTTTCAATCCGACACCGAATGTGAATCCGAATAGTTATGGTGGTGGTCCCGGATATGGTAACGATCGTGGGATTCAAGAGGAAGAGCCCGATGAGTATGCTTTGTTTGGTGGTTTCGATCCGAATGCTCCGCTTACTCCGCCCGCCCGTACTATGAAGGAGGTGATCCAAGGCTTCGTGGGGGCTAATATTTCATCTTGTATATCTCTTCCCCCTGAGGTGATGGCTATTGATATCCATTCGCTCGATTTCTCCCGCCTTCTCATTTTTCACGGGTTTGCAAAGGAGGATCCGCTCCAATTCATCAAGCAATTTCTATGGCATGTCTCGAGTTTCCACCGCCCAAATATGATGAGTTTGGAGCATCTTCGACTCCATTGTTTCTCGTATGCTCTTCGAGATAAGGCATTGTCGTGGTTTATGGGTATTGCTCCTAACTCGATTCGCACGTGGGACGAACTCGCGAAGGTTTTCCTCGATCATTACTACTCTATGGAAAAAACAGCCGATGTGAGGGTTAAGATTATGTCATTCAAGCAAATGAAAAATGAGCCGTTTCACTCCGCTTGGTTTTGGTTCAAGGATCTTCTTGATAGTTGTCCGCATCATCGTTTACCCAAGGAGCTTTTAATTCAAACTTTTTATGAGGCATTGGACCCATAATTTCAATACATGGTGGACACGACGGCGGGGGGTAATATGACGATTCATCCTCCAAACGTGCTTCTCCATTTTTTCAACACTTTGGCCGAGAATTCTAAACAAAAATCTTCCCGTGCTTTGTATTCAAGCGCTAATGAAGTCAAAAATTTGAACGAGCCTCTTTCCCCAAGGGAGCTTGAGATGGAAAAAGAGTTGGCCGCTATGAAAGCTCAAATGGCTAAAATGTCCCTCCCCGAGCATGGAACCGTCTTATTTATCTTGTGGTATAGTTGGGCATGAAACGCTTTATTGTCCATCGAATCCTTCTCACTACATGCCGGTGCCTCAATCAGAGGGTGTTTGTGGGATCCAAGGTTACCATCTGGGTCATGGTGTTGCTAGACCACCCTTTGCTCGACCATCAAGTCAAAATCCCCCATACCACCCGAGCAACCGCACACATCCAGGCTTTGGACATTCAAATCCTTATATGGGCCCCTCCCGACCAACTCCACCAACAAGTGCTCCACCACCGGCCGCCGATCCGACTCTTACTATGATCTTACAACAATTTCAATCCCTCTCCGCCACGGTGTCCTCATTGGATACTCGTATGAATGCCATGGATATAAAAATTGGGGAAATGGCTACCGAGTTAAATTTGCTCAAGCAAGTCAATGAAAAATGGAAGTTACCGAGTCAACCATCACACGCCCATGCAATCACATCTCTTAGAAGTGACCGGGTTATCGATAACAATGTGAATCCACCATCCAAGGGTGAGAAAGTCGCTACTCCTCCTATTGTCGTTACTCACGATTCTACTCCCGTGATTCCCGTCCCGACGAAGGATATACCCTATGGCTTACACAAATCCTCTAACGCCTATAAGCCACCGATTCCAAAGGCTTCCCCGCCTTATCCATCACGGCTCCAAAACACCAAGAAGGACGATCAATTCCAAAGGCTCTACAATACTTTGTCCAATGTTAATATCACTCTCCCACTGTTTTACTCCAAATTCTTCAAAGATCTTTCATCCAAGAAGCTCATAAATACTCTAAATGAGAAGATTGTGTTATCTAAAGAGGCGATTGTGGTGTCTGATCCTTCAGTTTTGGCCCTCAAGAAGATCGACCCGGCTCCTTTTGTATTGATATCACGCTCGGAAATGGAAAGGTCACAACCGGTATGCTTGATTCCGGGGCGGGGATAAATTTGATGCCGTCTTCGATCTATGAGCAATTAGAGCTAGCACCCTTACAAGAAACACGAATTTGCTTACAATTAGCCGATTGGTCGATTCGATATCCGAAGGGTGTTGTCAAAGATGTGCTCGACAAGGTTGGAGGGCTTGTGGTTCTGGTGGATTTTGTTGTTCTTGATGTGGGTATGGTTTCGAATGATGGGGCCGAGCATATCATTTTACTTGGGAGTCCCTACATGGCAACCACACAATGCCTCATTGACGTTAGAAAGAAGAATCTCACCCTATCCGTAGTGGGTGAGTTGATTACATTTTCTATGACCAACTTGCCCTCGAACCAATCCCTAGTAAAACAGGGGCGATTTGTGGACTTCAGCTTGGCCATTTTGTTTTGGAATTTTTTTTCAAAGTGTTTTGAGTTAGTTTAGTGTCTCTGAATAACTTGTTCAGGCTTGGATTTTAGGTAGCTTGGCCATTTTTGCTTTAAAGGATTTTCCAATTGCCCTTCGTTGGTTTATTTATTTATTTTGAAAAACATGTTTAAGTCGGCCATGCGTAGTTTGGCCTTTTTATTACTTATAAATTTTTCAAAGTGACTTAAGTTGGCTTATTGACTTTGAAAAAACTTTTTGTTGGTGCTGGGTCAAATCGTCATGGGCTAAGGTCGGCTCCTCAGAGGCTGAGATAAGTCATTTTATTTAAGAGCCTTGAGTTGGCTTAATTGCTTTAAGTCGGCTCAAGTACTTTTGATTGGCTTGATACCTTAGTTTGTCTAATCCTGAGGATGGATGGACGCATTTGGTTGGCTTAATGCCTTTTGATTGGCTTGATACCTTTCATAGGCTTGAATGCCTTTAATTGGCTTAACGCCTGTTAGCTTGATGCTTTATGACGTTTGTTGCCTTTGATCGGCTTGACACCATAGGTTGGCTGATGCCTTAGGGTTGGCTTGTGCCTTTTATTGACTTAATGCCTTAGGTTGGCTCGACGCCTTTGTTTAGCTTAATATCTTAGGCCGACTCAACACCTTTAATTTGCTTAATACCCTCGATCAACTCGACACCTTTGATTGTCTCAATGACTTAGGTCAACTCAATGCCTTTGATTGAATTAATGTCTTAGGTCAGCTCGACGCCTTTGATTAGCTCAATACTTTAGGTCATCTCGATGCCTTAGGTTGACTAACGCCTTAGTTTGACCAAATGACTTTAGTCGACTTGATGCCCTTGGTTGGGTTGATGCCTTAAGTTGGCTTTGTTGATGAGCTCGACCGTGTTGACCTGGTCATTTATGTTAATGAGCTCGGCCATTTTGATGAGATTGGTCATGTTGGCCTGGTCGACTTTGATGAGCTCGACCAGTTCAACATATGATGTCTTTCACTTTAAGGTTTATTTGTCGAGCAAAGATGGACCCCGCCCCCCCTAACTTTATTATTACTTTTTGTGGCGGTTGAGCTATTCAAGTTCTTCTCGCTTTGTTGAGTTTGAGATTTCTGTCTTGCCGAAATGTGATGATCGGGGCTGCCATGTTCTTTTAGTAGCTATCTGAGATGTGGCTATAGATAGGAACTCTTGAAAAGTTTTTGCCTCTTGTTGGTTATCTTACCACTTGAAAAGAGAATTATCTGAGAGCCCATTTTGTGCTGAGATGAGAAAGGCTTCGTCGCTACACGGTTGAGTCTCTGAGATTTGATTGGTGAATTGTGATATGTAGCTCTTCAATGACTCATGGGTTGTTCAACGATGGTGGCGATGACTCTTTTAGGAGTGACTATCATCATGGAGACTAGAAAGTGTCCTCGAAAAGACGACCTCGATTATGACCACGAGGAGATAAAATGGCATAACAATGATCGGTACCACCTCAATGGGACCTCATCCAAGGTTATCGAGAACATGTGACAACGATACGCGCCAGTCGAGCCGAGCTTGTCCATATAGTTCTGATAATAGCTCGAGTGTGAAATTGGGTCACTGTTGCACTTATAGAGAGATATCGGCTGGACTTTCAATTTCCCAATCAATTGCTCTAAAAGGAGTTGAATAGATAAGGTGACTTATCATCGCATACCAAGCTAAAATTTGGATGGATCGAGCTATCTAGTATGAATTTGGTGCAGGGTATGCTGCTTTCTTGGACTCTAACTCGGTCCGTTGTTTTAGATACTTTAGCTTGGCTAATCATCCCCATGGATCCATTGCAGAGAAGGAATGTTCAGCTCGGCATGTCTTCTACCATTAAGAGATTGGGGGGGGTGGCTGTATTTACTGATCGGCTCTTCTAGGCGAGTAAAAATGTTTTAAGGTGACGAAAATGTCGAGTGCCTAGCAATGGAGGTCTATCGAATTCTTTGGCGAATGCGAGGTGCTACATAAACGATCTTAATCACTTTAGGTCGAGCTCATCAGGGACGCACTAAACGATCTTCTAATGAGGATCTTTTCCAGGATTCCTTCTAGAACTCTCAGATGGACTCATGACAAATTCAAGGTAGTTAGTAGCTTTTCCAACAGAAAAATAAAAAATATGAGAGCTCAAAATCTATTGCTCAGCTCCTCAAACGGAAAGAATCGAAGAAACCCAAGAGCTAAAAAAGATAGAGCTTGGCTCCTCAAAATGATTTTTTTTACCAAACCCAAGAGCTAAAAGTTAATGCTTGGCTCCTCAAAATGGAAATATTGAAAAATCACGATAATTGGAAAGCTAGAGCTCAACTCTTCGGAATGAAAATATTTTGAAAAGACCTAAGAGCTTGAAAGCTAATGCTCGGCCCCTCATAATGGAAAAGATGAAAAATCCCAAGAGCTGAAGTGGTAATGTTCAGCTCCTCGAAATGAAAAAAATTGAAAATATGGTGGAATATGTGATCAGCTCGGATGAGCAATCTTATTGCAGCTATTGGTTACAAGGGTCTTCATCATCTGATGTCGTTTTGTACAAGTTATATGTAACTCAACCAAATAAAACAATAGTTCAACCAAATAAAGCTGTAGAAACAAACCAAGTAGGTAGAAAAAACGTTTAGTTATTTTATTTCTTTTTGTGAACTCGAATTGGCCTTGGTCAACCTTTTTTCAAGAGTATTCTCTCTTTTACAAGCTTTCTCTCTATGAAGCACTATTTATAAGTTTGTCTTGAAAACCTAATGGACACGTGTCATCTTGCCATTGGCTTTCGAATTACTTTGAGAATAAATTACCAAGACCCGAACCCTAATCCCGCACTTGGGGGCCGCTATTTCGTTTTATCTCTTGTCGTACTTGAATTTAGTCACTACCGAGCTACACTTTCCAACGCAGTTCTCGGAATTACTTGGTCGCTGCATTGTTGCAATCGGTGGTGTCTCATGGACAATGGTTTGTAATCCGAGCGTACACTAACCTTACAAGTTTAGCTCGGCTCAGCCATAAAAGTCTAGAGGGGTGGGCAACGCATGCGAGGCAATCAGTCTTGTACGTTCAAGTCGATCACACAAATGCAGCTTGACTCGGCTAATGTCTAAAGAGGCTTTACGCACATCCACGAATGCAGCTCGATGATAGAGTAGGTCGGCACTCGGGTGTAGCTCAGATCAACAATCTGCCCAATGTCGTGACCGGGTTAGCTTGGGCATGTGCGCGAAGCATTAGGCAGCTCAACCATATAGTAGGCAGCACTCGGGTGTAGCTCGGCTCGGCCAACTGCCTAGCTTGGTTGCACATCTTGCGCAAGGGGCAGGTATAGGCTATTATAAATACATCACCATTTTATATCCAGAGGTAAAACAAAGAATGACATAAATTATTTAGCACTTTTTTTTGAAACTAATTCCAAAGGTAAAACAAAGAATGACATAAATTATTTAGCACTTTTTTTTTATACTGATTCCAATTGCATTGCTTTGTTAGAATAAGGATAGCATATAGCTATACTGATTCGGTATACTCTAAAGATGCCCTCGGTACAATATTGATGGTCCTACAAAAATCTAATTTCAGAGTTCAGGCATTACTAAATACGAAACTCTAGAAATGAATTCAATCGTCAAAAAAGAGGGTTTGATTGAGTATCGAGGAGGCAAGGAATTTAGGCTACCTCGGCTTAGTGACTTTATGCAGGGAGCATAACACAGTGGCAATGCGGCTCGGATGCATTTGCGCTTCTCGACATTTTGCGCTTCTCGACATTAAATAATCGGCTCGGCCTACGAGAGCCTAACAACACCTAACTCTCAGCATGTTACAACTCGGTTATTTGTGCTAATTGGCACTAGTTTAGCTCTATGTGGACCCAATTTTGGCCACGTGTTCTTTAGGGTAAGATCAACTATCAACAAACCATATCCAACAACTTGCCAATTAAAAAAAAAAAAGAAAAAGAAGGCAGCTGTTGCATGATTACTAGAAGTTATGATTTATTTTTTTGCTAACATTCGATCATGCGCCCAAATATATGCAGGATAAAGTAACAATAGAGAATTTGGGATTTAAATTACATACCTAAAACATGGAAAGCTTAACACCTACGGCATAAGATGCAATGCTAAAAAAAACAAAAAAACACAAGCACATCTTTACAGGACATAAATTGCCTTATCATACTTCTTTTCACAGCAATTTGATGCAATCGAGACTGTCCGAAACCGTTCTCATCTTTGGCCTCAACTCCGGATCTCGTTCCGTACAATTCAACGCAACATGAAACGTTGCAACCACTTGTTTCTTCGCATGGACCTCATGCAAAAGAGCCGGGTCAATAATCTCTGACAAAGGCCTCTCTTCACGAAATGCCTTTCTTACCAAGCCCTCGAGCCCATTATCACCATTGTTGTCCAGAAGCCGACCGGAAAGAACTTCTAGAAGCAAGATTCCGAAAGAATACACGTCGCATTTTTGGGTGGGTTTTGAACCAGGGACTCGAGCTTCAGGAGCTTTGTACATTATGGGCGAAGCGTTTGAGTTTTTGGGACTCACAATATCTTGGTTAGGGTTTAACTTCTTGGAAGCTGTGTTTACTGATTTTGAGGTGCTTGGAACGAGCCGGGATAGCCCGAAACCGGAGATGTACGGTTTTAGGTCATCGTCAAGGAGAATTTTTGAAGATTTTATGTTTCCGTGGGTGTATTTTTTGGGGCTGCATTCGTGGATGTGCGTAAGGCCTCTTGCGATTTCTTGAATGATTCTCAATCGTGCAGCCCATGAGAGTGGAGACAATGTGTTCCCTGGTCCACCTGCACCACACCCACATAACAAAACCGAATCTTTTAAGTTGGTTTTGCAAAATGCTTCAAACAAATAAAGGAAAATAATTGAAATCACAAGTGAAGTCATCAGAAATTTCAAATGTCAACAACATCAAGAGTTAATTACAAAACAATACCCTTGAAAGTTAATCAAATTACATAAACAGAATAAAAAATTTATAAATAGCCCCTTGATGTTTGTTTGTGTTTTTACAAATAGCAGTCTAATATGGGGTATTTTTTACAAACCTGATGAGGGGTTATTTCTAATTTTTAAAAAGATAGCTGAACTATTTTGTAATTACACTACACTTTTTTGGGAGTAGTTTTTGCAAATTAACCATAAACTCAGAGCAATTTATATGAAGAAATCCTTGGAAAGCATAGAGGTTTCATATTCCATAAGCACATATAGAAGCACTTCAAAAGGCACAAGTTTTTGCTGTCAGCCCAATTCGACAGCAGAGGACCATTAACATTGAAGCCTGGCCCAGTATTCATTCGACAGCAGTGGACCACGTACATTTAAGCCTGGCCTGGCATTCCATCCAAATGAACATTGCCAAAGAACATTAACTACATATCTGACAATTATATGCTAATGTCATATCAACAAACGAGTACAACAATCAACTCATGAAGATATATGACTAGTAAGGACTAAGGAATTTAAAAGACACTCACCTGGGGGAAAAAAACACTTCAAGTATACTAGACAGCAATTTTGGTAACATCGATGTAATCAACACGAAAAAAAGTGGGCCCAATCTTATGGTCTTTTGACAACGGCAAGCTTCCTTCTTTCATTATTCAACTTATTCATAAACTGATAAACATATAAGGCAAAGCTAGTAGATGAAATTGGCTCGTATATTGCACAACCTTTCAGATGAGGGAAATATAGTATTACCTTCTTAAGCATAATGTCTTCTCATATGGACCACCAAGTTATATGTGTGAGGTTTTTCACAAAAAACCCTCTCTCTTTGCTATGTGGGTCTTACTATCATTGAAGTCTAATAATGAAATGATCTTACTCTTTACCAATCCCATCATCACCCCTAAAAAACATATCATTCAACTATTTTACCCGGGCACGCTTATGAATATGAATTTAGATGCCTATTTTGGTCATTTCTGCCATTTCGAAGATTTAAGTCCAAAAGTTACCAAGTCAATTTTTACTTTTATCTTTGGGAAAATGCTTCATCGAGGAGCACTGTACAAGAGAATCCAATGATGTCTAAGCAGAGGACACTCAACTTCTGAAATTCTAGGGATCTATTTTCAAGAATCAAATCCTAGATCTTGCTAATCTTATACGTTGTATTAATTTTGAACCATATTCATTAAAAATAACACCCCCAGTAATCTAGAATGCATTTCTCGGAATTGCATGTTTCGATCAAATAGAAGACTTGAGATACATTTTACTCTCACAAATTAATGACTATAAAAA